>CAOLHI010004657.1:0-104705 GCA_948474755.1 Ctenosaura bakeri | reverse complement strand
TTGCAGTTTTGGGAGGGTACAGCCGGCCCCTCCCAAAACTGCAAACCCCAGGATTCCAGAGGATGTTGAAAGTGGAATCATCGTGCTATAACAAGCTAGTGTGGAAATGTTGTAAGTTTCAAACCACTTTCTGAGTATCCAGGTTTTGGTTGCAGGTGAAGAAATCAGGACAAATACTGAAAATTTATATAACTTGCTCACAGAGTAGACAAAATTTTCGGAAGGCAGTTTTCACTGACTGCAGCATATCAAATGGATTATGTGATTTACCTCTTAGTATAGCCAAGAATTACCTGAGGTACAAGCATAGCTCTCAGACTCATAGGCAAAGGTAAACCCCGCTGAACAAATCTTGCCAAGAAAATCCCATGATAGGTCCGCTTCCATAAGTTGGAAATGACTTGAAGACACACAAGAGGAGTCTTGGTGGACCATGAGCTGAACATGCGTTCAGCAGTGTGATGAGGCAGCCAAAAAATCCAATGTGATTCTTGTTTGCATCAATAGGAATATAGTACTACTCTATTCTGCTTTGATCAGACCTCATCTGGAATACTGTGTCCAATTCTGGGCACCTCATTTCAAGAAGGATATTGACAAGCTGGAGCATGTCCAGAGGAGGGTAACCAAAATGGTGAAGGGTCTGGAAGGCATGCCCTGTGAGGAACAGCTTAAGAAGCTCGGTATGTTTAATCTGCAGAAGAAAAGGTTAAGAGGGGACATGATAGCCATGTTTAAATATCTGAAGGGATGTCATGTTGAGGAGGGAGCGGGCTTGTTTTCCACTGCTCCAGAGACAAGGAGCAATGGATTCAAGCTGCAGGAAAGGAGATTCCACCTGAACCTCAGGAAGAATTTCCTGATTGTCAGAGCTGTTAGGCAGTGGGATATGCTGCCTCAGAGTGTAGTGGAGTCTCTTTCTTTGGAGATTTTTAAGCAGGGGCTGGATGGCCATCTGTCGGGAATGCTTTGATATGCGTTTCTGCATGGCAGGGGGTTGGACTGGATGGTCCCTGTGGTCTCTTCCAACTCTATGATTCTATGACTCTAAAACACATATACACAAAAGCCCAAGATGTGATGGTGCCTGAGATAAAAGACAAGATTGCACACCTATCTCACATACAAAATCCAATAGGACTGTCCACAGAATATTTCTTCAGCATTGGTGATAGCACAACATCCTTCACTACACCTGAAGGCAGCAGGCTAGTTTACAGGAATGAGGGATTTCACCTCCAGTACCTAGTAGCTACCTCCTAGCATCTTCTACCTAATTCTTTCTTATCAAATGACAGGGCTAGCCTTGCTGAAGTTACCTGGTGAGGATCCCAACACGCACTGGAAATTGGTTGTCTACTCTGCCTGATTCAAATGTGTGCTAATTCACCTGTATCATGTGCATCCTCCTCTGGAAAAAGACTGCAGCGTGAGCACTTTTTTGTGGTACCCATACTCTCTCTGCTTCTTGCAAGCCATGGATTGTACTGAAAATCAGGGTATGAGTAATGGATGGTGTTGTCTTAGGGCAGGATAGGACCAGATGGCATGCCAGTCTCTTCCCTTCTTGTAACTCTATGAACTGTACAGAGGACAAATGGGGATGCAGGACTATCAGCCACTCAAGAGGTGAAGCAACCTTGGTCTACCCAGTTCAAAGCATGAATAGTGCTGGCTTGGTCATGATAGAACAGCAGTGGTCAAGGAAGTGCTTGGCTCAGGCCATCATGGAGTCAGTTTCTGAAATGCACAGGTGACAAAGATATGGCATAGCCCTAATTCAGGATTAAAGACCCCACTACAACCACTGTGATTTAAAAGGGATGCAATAATCAGTGGTGGAAGGCAACTAGGTTCCACACCTTAATACCACAATCACTTTGGGAAGTAGACAGCGTTTTATTTCCTAAGCATTAAATTCTCTCTTCCCAGCTCCATAAAGCTCTCACACAAAGCAATCCTGTTTTCCCTTGTTTAGTACTGAGCAGAACAAGATCCCTTGTTGCTACATAGTCTCAATTTCTCAGCAGTACTTTGCTACTGTGGAAGCATACGATGCTAGTATTCACTTCTCTCCTGAGTAAGCCTTGGCACAGCCCTGGCACAAACCCAATTGCAAGCCAAGCTTGCCCTCATTCTCCAAGTTCACTGGTAAGTACTCAACTTCCATCATATGCAGGACATTATGGATTTGTGTCTATTCAGGATCAGATGTCCCAGCCAGCAGAACAATAATCTCTGTCCTCTATGCATTACCTTCATTGTTTCTTAGATCTAATGGGGACAGGCTGGCTGGCGGGATCATCAGTTCTGCCCAGAGTGCAAAAATCCAAGTGCCCAGAAACAATTTGGAATATAAATAATGGGAATGACATCTGCTTCTTTCCTGTAGCCCAACAAATCATGAAAAACCTGGCTACTACCTCCTCCTCACACATTTCCTCTGTTCCCATACAGTTTTCTTTAATTGTGCTCCCTTTCATTTTTCCAATAAATAAGGTTTCACAATTTTTTTCTTATGTTGTTCTTGAACTGAACATTACTTTGTCTACATTGCTTCCTCATCTCCCTCCATTATTTTCTCCAATGTCCCTGTCCCCCAGTTTGCTATTGCCTTTTTTTCTCTTTTCTTCTTTTGTGTTTCATGTTCTTTCCCTCTGCGTATGCTTCACTTCCTTCACTAGCTTTCACTGGAAAGAGAACTCCATTTCAGCCAGGATTTCTCAAGGTATTTCCTATAAAATCTCTGCAGCTCCTACCTTCTGCAAATTTTTTATATTTTGAGACTTTTATCTGCTTCTTTTCTTACAAAAACAGCAAAATAAGCATACTTTTAGAACACAGGTAGAAGCTGCCAAGGTCTTCTCTTCTTAAAACTAATTGGAATACACATATGATAATTCTGATGCCATTTCTGCACTAGACTGTTATAGTGTTATTATTCCACTCTCAGTATCCTATGGAATCCTGGAGTTTGTAGTTTAGGGAGGAGTATGTAGAATTCTTGGCCAGGATTCAATAAACTACAAACCACAGAATTCCATGGGATGTTGAAAGTAGAAAAATAGCGCTGTAACAGTGCAGTGAAGAAATGGCCTTAGTTTGTTGTCATAGCCTTGTTTTCGAAGAGAGGGTGGAGAGTAAATGACTGTCACTTCAAAAAAGAGAGGAGGAGTACTTGTTATGACAGTCCTCATCATCACATGCGCAAAGTTAGTCAAAAATCAAAGGCATAGCCCTAGTAGCTTTCATTTCTACCGGGATCAGGTCTGTTGTAAACCTAATGGATCCTCATTGCCCAGTCAGGTCCAACCCACTACAAAATGCTTTACAATAATAACAGACATAGCTCACAACAGTCTACTGGGTTGCTGGGAGGAAAAATGTCCCCAGGGCTATTGTGAGCACTGCAGTTAAGCTCAAAAGCAATAGGAAAGGTTGAGGTGGGAGGCAGATGACGTCACTATCCCTTCTAATCAAAATGCTCCATTATTTCTACCCTGCAAGTCCTAGCTCCACTACACTACTGGTGACTGACCCAAGATAATCTAGCAAGCAATATGGATGGGTATAGAACTTTGCCCAGATAGACCTAGGGCAAGCAAAACTCTGAACCCTGAATATTACTCTGGCTTAGAGATTATCATTTTTCTTAAGCTGACAAAGTGGGGCAGGACAAAAGTGGCTGGGAAGAAAAGGAGTATGAAGCAAACCGAATGAACTAGGATGTGTGAAAGAACAGAGAGAGGGGTATGTGAGAAGTGACATGGCATGGTTCTGTTCCCATTTGAAGTTTTCCAGAAGGATCCACTACTTGCCACATCCACAGTGAGATTGCTTGCCAGTAAAATGGTGATAAGCATCACAGAGTTCTGTAGCTGCTCCAAAAACTCTTCCCTTTCCCTCCCGTGTGGCTGTGCTATTTAAACATTCAACACAGGGGCCAATGTTTGATCAAGTCACATCTGATCTTCATCTCATCCTCCTCCCTACGTTATCTCCCAGATGCAACAGCGAAGGATGCATTCAGGTACAATCAAACCGTTCCATTGTATTGCACGTCTTGGGAGTGATACATCTATTATAATCTGTCCCACCCACAGTTATTTAGTATACACAGAGGCAAAATGCATCCTTCTTATGTAAACTTAATTTCCCCATTATTTACTCTGGTAAACAGAAAGGAAGGAAGCCCCACAGGTACACGCACATTCGTAACACGGACATTTAGATGAAACTCATGTTCCTTCTCATCTCTTCCCTCACTCCCCTTGCCCTCCCCCCAAAAAAACATTTCTAGGAAATTATTTTTCAAAGGGAATCCCAGCATATGATATAACTATACATGAATCGCGCAAGAAGACTCCATAACTTGGCTCAAACGAAATCTCTTCTACATGGGTGGAACAGTACGCATATTCTACCTGAGTTAAATCCCTATCAAACCTGGGTGAGAGGCTAAGCCAGTGGGCTCCTGATTAAAAAAAAAGAGATCTGTACGATTCTCAACATGTTGCACAACCCTAGTTTCCTCCTGCCTAAGTGAACTCTCTCCCTCCCCAACCGAAAATCATGCATCCAAGAGTTCTTCACTGAATGCAGATAGATTGCAACCCACCCCTCCCTGCAGCCTCAGAAGTTACCCCCAAACCTCTCCTACCCGCCCTCTCTGCCAGAGGCCATAAAACAAGAGTTGTGCATTTAAAACAATGATGATAATGATTTGTTTAAGAGCTGGAAGGACACACAGAGCTCAGGTGCTGGCACTCCAGGGGCTCCAGCCGTGCACGTTTCAGGCAAAGCAGGGGTTCGGATGGACCTTGAGTTCTTCTGGGCTCGTTAAGGGAGGACACAAAATCTCTGCCTCTGCCAGGAATGCTTTCAAGTCCCCCCCCCCGTGGCCCGAGGTTCTCCTCGCCCTCCCAAAGAGGAGGGAATTTCTCCCTGCCCCCCCTCTGCCCGCCGCCCGCCACACTTCCGACCATTTCCACATGGCTGGGATGCGCTGAGCCCCCAACCGACCCGCGTCCGCGTGAAGGAGCAGCCCCCGCTTCGCCTCCCGAGCCCCCTCCCTTCAACTCGCTCCCCTTCCTCTCCCTCTTCTCCTCAGGGAGCGGGGGAGCAGCCGTTGCCCACTCACCTGCCCCTCAGAGGCGGCCGCTTCGGCTCCCCCCTCGGGTCCCTGCCTTCGTCCGCCTTGCCCGGGGCCCCGAACCGTGGCGCCCAGACAGAGAGGGGGGGGCTGGCCGGCGGGCGAGGAGACGGTGCGCAGAAGACGGGCACCGCGTCCTGTGGGCACCGCCGTCGCCTCGCTGGCTCGCTGGCTCGGGCTGCTTGTGGGAGAGCCGAGGAGCCGGGCGCTGACAGGCAAGGCTGGCGGGGCGCGCGCGCGCGCACGGGGACGCGGCGCGCGCAGAGGGGGGGGGTGTCCAGATTGGGAGAACGCCGCCGCCGCTGCCTCGCGCGCTGGGGAGGGGCGGAGGGAGGGGGGCGAGAGAGGGGAGCCGGCGCCTCGTGCCAGCCGCTCGCCCTTCGCCCGCAGCAAGCAAGCAAGCAGGGAAACAGCGAGGTGGCTTTGCCTCCGCTGTGCATGGGGGTTATTTCCTCCCCCACCACTTCCCCCCCCCAGCCATTTCTGCACCCGACTATTATAGTGCTTTTATTCCCCTTTCAACTTCCTATGGAATCCCGGGCTTTGCAGTTGCAAAGGGGAAGAATAGCCCTAGAACAGCCGGGTGCAGAGATGGCCCTTCTGTTTGCTAGGAAGGGCGGTGCGCATCCCAAAGGCTGCTGCGCGTTGCTTTATTCCCTGGAGGGCGTTTGGAGGGCAGGACGGAAGAAGACCGAGGAGCCCTGGAAGAGTACTGGGAGATTCACACGTGCATAGCGTCCTGGCGTTGCTCACCCCGGGCAGGGGTGACTCGCATGTGTGAATGGGCCAGCGCAAACATAATTCCATAGGCGAAAGGGGGGTTCGACCGTTATGTTGCCCTCACTCAAAGCTTTTGGCAGTTTGCGCATTTATTTGCTCGTTACTTACCTTTATAGCCAAAGCTGTCTTCAGTAGGGCAGCATGCATGGCTTGCTTTCTTCCCACTTTATGCTCACCACAACCATCCTGTGAGGTAGGTCAGTAGCTGACCCATAGGCCATTGCTGCAGTAGACAGTTATAGTGCAATTATTCCACTTTCAACATCCTATGAAATCCTGGGGTTTCTAGTTTACGGAGACCAAAGATGCCCCTTCCTCAATTGGAAACCCCAGGATTCCATAGGATGTGGAATGTGGAATAATAGCACTATAACAGTCCAGTGTAGAAATGGCCATAAGGTCATCCACCGAGTTTCAGGGCCAGCAGACAAGGCTCAGTCCAACTCTGTAACCATCACAGGACGTTGGCTTTGTCATTGTTAAAAGTCGTGCAATGTAAATCAATCCATTGAAGGCTGTTTGTATGGGATCCAGGCTCCGATGGCTGTTAGCTGAATGTGTGAACCATAACTCTGAAAAGCATTGCATTTCAGCAGTGAAGACTTTCTCTCTCCACAGTTATATGCATTGGCAAAGGTTTAACATCTGAGTCAGTGGTTCTCAACCTTCCTAATGCCATGACCCTTTAATACAGTTCCTCGTGTTGTGGTGACCCCCAACCATAAAATTATTTATTTATTATTTACAATGCCCCCCCCCAGCAAAGGCCGCCTCGCCGGCCAGGAACAGAGGGATGGGCAGGGAGGGAAAGAGGAGCCGTGCGTCTCCCCCAGGAAAAAACTCCAAGAACCCCCTTGGGCTCTGCTTCTGCTTCACTCTCGTTTCCGCTGGGGGGGGCAGTGTGGGAAAAGTTTCCAGAGTGTCAACCCTGGCCGGGGAGGGAGGAATCCCCACGCCTTTGTCTTTTGCGCCGGGCGCAGCTGGCCCCCCCGGAAAAACACTGCCTTGCGGCCCCCCGGCCCTTCTGCAGTGCCCCCTCCGTGGCGAGTGGGGCGGGGGCCGTGGCGAGGAGGGGGTCTGCCCCCCGTGCTGCCGCTGCTCCCCCAAGCTGGCCCGTCAGACGGGAGGTTCTCCTGGTAGCGGAGAAGGGGAGCAATTTCAGTCCCTTCTGAACAGGAGTCAGGAGGACGCGAGCGTGTGGCTCGCGCTTGCGCACAACCACCGAGGAGGGAATGGAGCCTAAGACCATCCGAAATATGTATTTTCCTATGGTCTTAGGTGACCCCTGTGAAAGGGTTGTTCAACCCCCAAAGGGTTTGTGACCCACAGACTGAGAACCACTGATCTGAGTGAACCACCCTGGAATGCCCCTTTCAGAAACAGGAGACATATTCAGAGGTAGCTGTGTTGGCCATGCAGCAAAATAGAAGAAAACCACAATCCACAAAAGAGCAGTAGCTTTATTGGCCAATCAAAATGCGGAAAATGTATCATGCAAGCCTTCAGAGCTTCATTGGCTTCTTTTTCAGGCAAAGAGGTTTCAAATCATACAGGAGAAGAAAGGTGATGATAGGATCACAGAGTAATAGGGTTGGAAGAGACCACAGGGGCCATCCAGTCCAACCCCCTGCCATGCAGGAACACACATCAAAGCATGAAGTTAGAGTCGTGGGCCTACATTTTTGTCTCAGATGTTATTTCTGTTGTCAGCTCACTACCCTTCTCTTAAGCAAAAAACACTGATTTCTCTGAGTTGAGGCAGCCTGGGGCCACGATATCTGAGACATCACCTCCTCCCATAAGAACTTGTCAGAAGTTTATATTCTCCATCTAAGGATGTGCAACCTCCTAGTGATTGAAGGTTCAGTGGATACACACCACAGGGCATTCTGTGAAACAACCCAATAAAAAGGAATCCAAGTTGGATTCATTTTTATTCACTTTTAGATAGCTGATAAAAAATATGCTGCAGGGGTGTCTGTGGTTTCTCCACCACAGGGGCGGTGAGTCCTTTCTTGACTTTAGAGCTGTTCCTCCTGCGCTTACTCCAGCTTATATGGATGCTATCCACATGTTGGACCCTGTTTCCAACAGGGGTCCATCACCAGGAGAACTACTGTGTCATCCCAAACAGTGGCCATAGAGTAGATTCACCACCCCCAAATCCCAGTAATGGATTCATTAACCGCCCTGACATACTGTTGTAATAATAATAATAATAATATTTATTTGTATCCTGCCTCTCCACATGGATTGATTTTAATGTATAAAATACAGTATACATTAAAATACATTAAAAACATACCCAGTCCTCCCCACCCACCAACCCACCTAAACCAACCCCTTAAATTACACAGCAATTAACAATCCATCAATTACTGTTAGCAAGGCAACAAGGCAATAGATGGGAGGCAATGGAAATCAAAGTAAAGTTGTATCAAACTTTACTTATCAAGTTTGTGCTCTCTGATTTTAAAAGGCTCTCTTATTTTAACTATCATGTTATGTACTTTAATCTGTTTTGGTCTAATATTTGTTTGGAATATTTGTTTGGTTTAATATTTATTCCAAATTATATTCTATTATGCTCATGGCTGTCTTGTAAACCTCCTTAGCACTAATACATATAATAAATCCATGTTTCTTTAAGGATTTGTTTCATTCTGTAAAGATGTGTGTGTGCACTCACACATAGGCATACTGCAAAGGAAAGTGAGCATTTCATCTCATCTAACTTTCCTCGTCGCAGTACAAGGAGAATTGGCCAAAGGAAAACTGCAACAATACCAACAACATCTCTAGCAGATTCATGTACATCCCCTGTCTTAAACCCTGGTTCTCTTCAAGTAAACAATGCTGAGATAAAGTGTGTCATAGTGGTTTGAGTGTCAGACTATAATTTTGGGGACCAAGGTTGAATCCCCTCTCAGCTATGGAAACCTACTGTGTGACCTTGGGTAAGTCATACTCTCTCAGCCTCAGAGGAAGGCAATGGCAAACCTCACAATAGGTTCAATGTGGTGTCACCAAAAGTTGAAAATGACTTGAAAGCACACTGCAAACACAATATTTTGTATAGTAGTTTCAACTTCTGTGTAGACTAGCTCTTATATATTTCCTCAAAAGTAAGCCCTGTTCAGCTCACAGTGGGGCTCACTCTCAGGTAAGCATGAATTTGGTTGCCTTGCTAATGGTTTCAGAGATGAATCTGGAATGGCAGGGTGACCTTCTCATAATTCGTCTCTCCCTGCCTGCGTGATCATGCGTGGTGGTGGTGGAACACCTTTTGCTGGCCTCCCATGAGAAGAGACCATGCAATCACTGTGTGACAAGGATCACACAGTGGGATGGGGAGGGGGCAGGGTCTGCAGACCCCTTTTAGGGCCACGCCACCTCTTCCTCAGCCTCTTTGTTGGACAGCAATACATGTATCTGAAACTCAGAATCAAACAAATCTGGCAGTCTAAAATCTTTAAAGAAAAATGTTACTGTAATGAACATTCTGGAATGGATACGTAGCACATGTGTTCCTAAGCATGGTACACTGAGACTGTAGTCCCATTTGTATTTACCTGGCAGTGAACTCCATGGGACACAATGGAACTCATTTCTGGGTAAATGTACACAGAATGAGACTAGGGCCCTTTTCGCATGTTACCTTTCTGTGCGACGGGGGAGGGCATCTTGCGCAAGAAGCCTCGTTCGATAAGCTGCCACTTCCCCCCTCCTTCCTACTGCAGGTCGCTTCCTGTTTGCACGACTGACCGTCACACTGGCGCCCCGCCCCTTCATTCCACAGTGCAGTATGGGAGTTGTAGGCTGCGCTGGGGAGGAAGCGCTACCCGCCCGGCTCGCCGACGCACCACATGCAGGTAAGTGCGTGAGGGCACCGCGAGCATTGCACGAGCACGGGGCATTTTCGGCTTAAAGCTGAAAATCAAAAAATGTGCCCGCACCCCGCTTCAGCCTCATGAGCACTGCGCAAGTGGGAGTGTGTCGTATGGAGCGGCACTCCCATTTGCGCGGCGCTCAAGGGGCACTCGCGCTAAAAAAAAAATGCGAAAAGGGCCTAGGATTTTTTTCCAGCCCTGCACGAGTCCTGTGTCGCTAGTGTAAACCATTGGACAGACTTTGGAAAGCTGCATAGGAGGTTTGGTTAAGTGCAGTCCTTAGCAGTGTGTAGGGAGCTGGAGCAACTATTGTGCAAAGGAGATCACCCAGCCATACTTCCTATAGCACAGTCAGTTGTAAGACAGCACAGTCAGCACTGTTGTGTAGATGTGTTTGTGTAATATTAGGCTACTCTACCAATAAACAGGATCTGGTCTGAATTTAGCTTCTCATCAAGGTTCTGGTCTAGGGATATAGCTGGGGTGGGGTGAGGAGTGAAAATACTGCTGCCCAAATAAGAATTCTGCAAGCCTCATGAAATTTTCCTTCAAACCTCAAATTTCTAGCATTGCACAGAATGAGACATTGAAAATCAATTGCACCTAAAATTCTTATATCTGTGGGCTCACGTTCTGTTGCTAACTTTGCCTGTCCCCTTTCTTTAGATGGCTGAACTGTATTTCTAAATGTTCAACTTAAGCTTTTAATTTACTGAAATGCTAGAAATTTGGGGAGTGAAGGAAAATTTATTTAGGACAACATTTATCTGCTAAATATTCATCCATCAGGCAGCTGATAAAGGCACAGGAGCTTTCTGGTAAAAGAAAGTACAACTCTATTTCATATCAATCTGGAACATATATGGAAGCCATAAATCTTTAAGCTATATTCTACTTGTGTTAAATATTTCTAAAACAATGGCCATTAAAAACCAGTATCTTTAGCTTCCTTTGAATTTCGGAGTCATCAAGATGTTCTGCAAATTATTCTAATTGCTGCTTCTGATCAACACGAAGGGCTGCCTATGAAAACTAACTCTAACAGCAAAATTCCTTTGAGTCCTGCTTTACCTTCCCCCTTCCTCTCATTATGTTTTGTTCTAATTAAAAATGACAAAGCTATTACATAAAATGTGTTAATTGTACCGTTACCACTTTCTTGGTACTTCAGAATGCAAATCTTGTTGCTGTGAGAATTATACACAAGAAAAAAATAGGCCACATTTTTATCTTATTGTGTGTGTGTGTTTTGCGGGGGGTGTTTTTGTTTTTTTGCATAACTCAACAACTCTGTGCAGAAGAATATTTGCAAAGAAACAAATGCTCAGCAGGTCTTAACTACTTAGGGCCAAACGAAACATTTATATTTAGTCACTTATTTCAGGAAGCGTTCTCCTTAGGAGAAAGAGCAACGACAAGGCCCTGGTCCAGATTATGGTTCTGATCCAAAGGAGGGATCAGAACCATAATCTGTATCAGTCTCCTACTGAAAGGTGCTCTCTCCTCGTTTCACCCCCATTGTGCCATATACCGCAAAGCACACATTTGAAAGACAGTTAAGGAGACAGGAAGGGAAAATAGTAACAGCAATGGGAAGGAAAAAGAAAGATAAGAAGACCCAGGCATGTGGTTTTTATGCTATGTGACTTTAATGCAATGAGGTTTCTCCACCAGTTGGAATGGTGGCAAGATAGTTATTGGGAAGAGGACAAACTGGGAGTTAGTGTAATTTTTAAAACTAATTATTAATTCTGCTTCCTTTGGTACTATGCCCAATAGAAATGATTACTTGTGGCATGTCATAAATACTTAAGTCAGCCACAGACTGTCTTTGCCCTCATATTTATTTATTTATTTATTTATTGGATTTATATGCCACTTTTTCTCCCAAAGTGGGACCCAAGACAGCTTCCGAAAAGTTTTTTAAAAATTGAAAGCATTTAAACAATTAAAGATAAGTAAAATTATAAAACTAGCAATAAAATTTAAAACCAGCTAATAAGTAAAATGCTGTCCTGCTCGGCTGTTGAAATCCTGCTTAAAAGGAAATGTCTTTATCTGCCTATGAAAGGAAAGCAGGGAGAGGGCCAGCCTAGCCTCCTGTGGAAGAGAGTTCCACAGGGTGGGAGCAGCCACTGTCTCCCATGTCCTCATCAGGCAAGCCTGGGATGGTAGCGAGACTGGGAGAAAGCCTTCCCTGCAGATATTAGGGCTCTAGCAGGTTCCTAGGGAGATACTGGACCTAAGTCATATAACACAGTAGTGGGCTATAAAACTCTGACTTGGGTCACTTCCAGGTTATTCCTGTTGGAAACCAGATCTGTCTTGGACTTAAAACAACACAGCTCTTCCCCACATGCTGAAGTTGTTCCCTGGGGCAGAAAAAGGGGGAAGGTGAGAGGTGGGAAGCAATTGCACTCCAAAGTCCTTGAGGGCCAATTGTAGTCTCCTAACTCACAATGTCCCACCTCTGTGCTACACCATGATTTTTGGCTCCAGTGCTATGAATTCTGTTTGATTACCCATCTAGGAGTCATCCCATGTTTCATTCATAGTAACAGTTGGCAAAGAAGGTGGTTGGCAAAGCATTCCAGAAATGTTTTGGTATTTGCAAATATACTGTGCCAACAATCTTTTGTTAACAGCAGTAGAAACCACGAAACACCAGAAGATTATTTACAGAAAACTAGATTTCTTGCCCAGTTTGTCACATAGCTCTGCGACCTAATAATAGCTATTTAGAAATGAACAAACAAAATTAATTTCCAGGATCTGCTGCATGAGAAAATTGTTTTCTTATGCTCCCTCCAGGAGGAGCAACCCTCTACAAGGGATTCAGTAACAATTAGACCGAGGAAAGAAATGTATATTTTATCCTGGCAATGCCAGGAACTAAAAGTTACTAGGTTGCTGCAGTCATACCTTCTGGTTCAGTGATTTTCAGCTGGTTTCCAGTCTGATCTCAGATAAGGTGTCACAACAGCACAACCACCACACAGTTATCTACTATATAAAAGTCAAAGTTTGTGAGTGAGTTTGTCTGTTTGTCTGCATCAGGCAGGCAAAGACCTCATACGATTGGCTGGCTGTGAAGATCCTGTGGAATCCTGGGGTTGACAGTTTAGGGAAGGGCCTTTAGAATTATCGGTCAAGAGCTCTTGGGCCTCAGTCCAGTTGCTATGGAGATGAGGCTTAGCACCAAGGGGGAGGACAGTACATTCCCTCATGATCCCATCCTCTGTATGTTAACAACTTTGAATACAGATTAGATTGGGGAATACGGAGATAAGTTACAGGTACTGGAACAGGCCAGTTGCTATGGAGATGAGGCCTAACAGCAAGGAGGAAGATAGAATATTCTCTCAGGAACCCAACCTCTGTATGTTAACAACTCTGAATACAGATTGGATTGGGGAATATGGGGATAAGTTACAGGCACTGGAGAGGACAGTTTGGTGAGTTCTTAAGAGGAAAATAAAATCCCGGGCAACGCCAGGTAAATACGCTAATATATGATAAAGAAGAAATTGTTCCCAGAAGCATGTTTAAGGTAAATGAGCTCTAAGAAAACAGAAGATGAATGCTTTGGTTCATATGGGCATGGGTATACAGTAATCTACAAAACTTTGATGGATTTGTATTGGTCATGCAGTTTTTTGATTTAAGGAAGTGCAAAAGCAGGATTAAAGCTGAATATTAAGGAGACAAAAATAATGACTGCGGAAAAATCATGTAATGATGGTGAGGGGGAATGAAGACATCAAAATTATTAAACTTTTACTAACCTTGGCTCAGCTGTTACTCAAACTGGAGACTGTAGTGAAGTAAGGAGAAGAACGCTAAGAGTTGGAAGGGCAGCAAAGAAGGGACTATATACAATCCTAAAGTATAACGATATATCATTGAATACCAAAGTCAAGCTCAGCCACATGGTAGCATTGCCCATTTCTATATATGGTTGTGAAAACTAGACAGTAAAAAAAACTGGCAGGGGGAAAAAAAATCATCTCTTTTGAAATGGAGCGGATACCGCAGACTGCCAAAAAGACAAATAAATGGGTTTGAGGACAAGTCAATACTGTATACTCCACAGAAGCCAAAATGACTAACGAGGCTATTGTACTTTTTGGATATATCAAGAGAGGAGATAATTTGCTGGAAAATATGATAATTGTCAGTAAAGTGGAAAGCAGTAGGAAGAGGTAGACAGGTGGATAGACTCAGTCAAGGAAGCAATAGTCCTTGGTTTCCAAGACCTGATCAGGGCTGTTAATTATAAGGTCTCTTGAAAGTCCTGCATTTGTAAGGAGAGTACAAGTCAAAGCCTGCTGACAAAAGCCTTGCCAGGAAGAAAGTAACAGCACCAAACCCATTGTTCTGTACAAAGGGAGAAATGTCCTTACACCATCCTCCCCCGCCAATCAAACTATACCAGCTTTCCCAATCTGATGCCCTCCAGATATATTAGACTACATGATCTTGCTGGCCAGGGATGACGTGATATAATGTCTAACAAGTCTGGAGGGCATTAGGTTAGGACAATCAACTGGGTTGCCTTCGCTAATCAAGGAAAAATCTTATCCATCCAACATCACCCTGATGAATGCAGTAAAATATATAGGCCATTTCTGCTCTAGACTGTTATTGTGCTATTATTCCACTTTTAACATCCTATGGAATCCTGGGATTTGCAGTTTAGGGAGGGGCCTCAAAGGCAGCAAGCAGGCAGGCAGGCAGGAGGAAGACTTGAGAGGACCCCTCCCTAAGCTGCAAACCCCAGGATTCCGTAGGATGTTGAAAGTGGAATAATAGCACTGTAACAGTCCAGTGTGGAAATGACCATAGGCAGAGACAGTTCTTGACAATTGGAGGGAGATGTTAAAATAAGTAAATAAATTGTACATCAATAAGTAAGCAGAGAGCCAGTGTGGTGTTCTAGTTTGAACATTGAACTGGGACCCTGGAGACCAGGGTTCAGATCTCCATTCAGCTATGGAAATCCTATGGGTGACCTCGGGCAAGTCATACTCTCTCAACCTCAAAGGAAGGCAAAAGCAAACCCTCTGAACAAATCTTGCCAAGAAAACTGTGTGACAGGTTCACTTTAGTGTCACCCTAAGTCAGAAACAACTTGAAGGCACACAACAACAACAAGTTTAGTAAGCAAGGAAACAAACAAACCTCACCTGGAATGCTGTGTCCAGCTCTGGGCACCACAGTTCAAGCTGCAATGTGTCAAAAGAAAGGCAACCAAGACAATCAAAGTTCTAGAAACCAGCTCTAAGAGGAATAATTTAGGGAACTGAGTAAGTTTAGTTTGGAGAAAAGAAGACTGGAAAGTGCCATGACAGCCTTCTTGAAATATTTGATAAGATTTCATGCAGAGGATGGAACAAGCTTATTTTCTCTCTGCTAGACACTAGAACATGAACCACTGGATTCAAACTACAAGAAAAGACGGCTTTTGGTGTGTTTTTCTGCATGGCAGATGGTCCTTGCAGCACCTTCCACCTGTATGATTCTAATATATATCAGTGAGTCTAGTTCAGTAGGACTAGTTACCTGCATATCCAATGATGTGACTGGCTCAGTGGAATCCAAGCTGGAGTATGTTCTGGCTTGCGCTTCTGATGCTTGGCACATTCTAGACAAAAATTCTACACTTCATGGATGAATCTGTCCATTTTGGTTCTGCTCAGTTTCAGTGCTGTATGAATTTTCTTTTAAAGTCCACATGAAAGTTTGTACATATTTTTGTGTTCATTTTCAAACACAGTATATGTTTTTTCCTAAGCCATAAATTTCTAATGTACACATTTTTCTTTCGTAATCCTCCTTTATATAATGCCCTTTTTTATTTGTAATTGATACATACATATTTGTATGTGTGGACTTTCCCATAATGCATGAGTTTTTGTATGCATTTTTGACTGGTGTACTGTATTGCAAAAATCTTGAAAAGTTTAGATTTCAGTGCAAAAGTGCATTTCCTTTCACTTAATGAGTTACATGCCTCCTCCAGTTTCTGGATGACCTGGTGCACAATCTCTTATTAATTAGAACTTGATCTAAATGGGCATGTTACCCCAAAAGGTAAGAGGTCCTTGAGGTGCTCCAGCAGTATCTGCACCTCCATGCAAAAAATTGGGAATTAACTATTCTAATTAGGAAGACTGTGAGAGGCAGGTAACCTAGCAAGATTTTCCACCAATGTTTACAAGATCCCTTCAAGAAAACCCACCCACAGATTCAAAAGTAAAATAAAATGTGTTTATTAGGAGAATTCAGTCACACACACACAACAACAGAAGAACTCGCAGAAGAGCTAACTGAAGCAAAGGGAGGAAAGACTGATAGCAAAGTTTCAGGGTTTGGGGAGATAACTACCAATCCAGAAGAGTAGCAAAGAAACAGCAATGTGGCTTAGGCCCTTTTCACATGCTTTTTTTTTTGCGTGAGCGCCCCTTGAGCATCGCGCAAATGGGAGCGTCGCTCCATATGACGCACTCCCACTTTCGCGATGCTTACAAGGCTAAAGCCGAAAATACTGCGCGCTCGTGCAATGCTCACGGCACCCTCGCGCACTTACCTGTGTGCAGTGCTTCGGCGAGCAGGAGTGGTCATGCTTCCTTCTCCCCACGCAACCTACAGCTCCCAGACTGCTCTGTGGAAGGAAGGGACGGGGCGCAAGTGCCACGGTCACACTACAAGGAAGGCGATGCGGGAGGCAAACAGGGCTGTCGTGAGCAAGTGGCCGCCACTCCCCACTGCTGCAACGAGGTAAGGTGCAAAAAGGGCCTTAGACTTGCATCTCAGGGCAGTACAAATTGGGATTCAAAGTGACATAGGCCCTTTCTGCACCATACCTCAATACCACACTGCTCTGTTACAATCCAAGTATTGTTATTTCCACGATGGTGTTGGGTTAAGAATATTCTCTACCACACCCTTTTGCCTTAAGCTGATAAGTGTGGTATTGCAACCAGTGTTCCTTCCACACTACAGCATCATTGGCCACTCCTTTTCCCTGCCTTCACCCTGCCCCACCGCTCCTGATTGGTTGGGGGATTTTTTGTTTGTTTTTTGGCTGGAAGCTGTACTAACTCAGCAAAATTATAATGGCACGACACACCAGTACACTATTGCACCTTTATGCTATAATGCTTAAAATGTATTTAAAAAAATAAAAAGTTTTAACTCAAAGGAGAAATTTAAAATAAACATGGAGAGGTGATAGATTTTGAAATTACCATGCCATAGGAGTTGCTGAGTGAGGGACAGGCTGGGCACGCCCACACCCTGCGCACTTCTGGATCCGCAACAACAAGAAGCACTATCAAGTGCTATTATGGTACCACACTGAGCCAGCTGGTGGGATTGAAGCGCTAAAGGAGTCTCTTAATGGATTTTTTCTGGGAATGGCATAAAATGGTTTTGCAATGCTTGGGGATGGGATAGCCACTGGATAGCAACGACGTCATGTGGTAGCACGACTCTTGGACTGGAAACAACTCGCTGCTATTGCAAGATAGCAACAGTGTGTGGAAATGGCCATGGTGCTGTTCAGCAAATGAAAATACTGCATCAGACTGGTCAAAGCTGAGGGTTTTTACATCTAATTTTGACCTGGAAGGCATGGATGGCTCTTTGGTGGAGTACAAAGGGATCCAGAATAGGCTGGTGGTTTTACCATGTAAGTGACAAGGAGATAATAGCTGGTTTGATAGTCTTATACCATTTGGACAGGCTGGGAGATAAAGGAATAGGTGTCAAGGTGAGAGGAAACACGAATATACCAATCAATATTTCTGTGCAAACATTGGAGACTCTTTTGTCTCATCAATAGCTAGTTGGGAGTTCATTAGCACTTGAAAGCTTTTGGTAACTATTCCTCCTATGACCTAGCTAAGCCTGGGAGGGGTTTCCTAGACCTGCTTATCCAGCCAATTTGCCTCTTATTCAGGCTGATTTTTCTTCATAGCAGTGTATGATTTCCATTAAGCCATATCAAATGTGGGGGTGGGTGTACAGCTATTAAAATGATATGCTAAGCTAACTATGGGAAAATCTAAATTTGGAGACCCCAAGACAATCCTTTTCTTTCTTTCTTTTTTAATAATTTTATTCAAATTTCAACAAATAAAACAATTATCTTTGCAATGTTTACATGCAATGTTTTTCCTTCTTCCTTTCCTTTCTGGATTACAATTATTAATATTCCCTCTATTTATTATACCACATATCGCAATAAAATGTTAATAATCTATAATTTGTTAGTTCCTGCTGTATGTCTCTACTTTACTTGTTACATGATATTTCATTGACTATTAACCTGTATAGTAATTGATATCATGAAAAATGCATTACCTTCTGTCTACCCCCAACCCAAATCTGTAACAATCTTCCACTCTTTATTAATGTCTTCATCTGATTTCCCTTTTAGTCTTTGTGTAAGTATATCCACATTTCTATTTTCCATAAAAGTTGTCCACCACTGTTCATTTGTAGGTGTAGTTTCATTTTTCCAAAATCGTGCATACTCAATGCGGGCCATCGTCACCATGTACAATATTATTCTCCAGTATTTCTTGGCTGACGTTCCATCTAGTATATGTGTCATGTTTAACAAGTAGAATTCAGGTGTCATCCCAAACTGGATCTTCAAAATTGAACTTATTTTCTTGTGTATTTCTTTCCAGTATTTTTGTGCTTTGGGACATGACCACCAAGACAATCCTTTTCATGGAAGAAAGGGGTTGGCCATGGGATTATGACTGCAGATCAATTGACAGATGCAGACAAAGAATTCTTCCCATTTTCAGTATTGTAATCTACTGACCCGTTCCCACAGGGGAACATAGCCAAAGTTTACAATTGTAAAACCTTGAGGACCTTACGTGTCAGGGGTAGACAAACCACAACTCATGAGCCACATGCAGCTCTTTGACATAGAACATGTGGCTTGTGGGAATCTGTTAGCTGAGCAACTTTTTGCATTACAATTCATACAACAAGTAAATAAAACATTTTCAAGCTTTCTCATTATTTACCAGGTATAAACTGAGAGTCTACTGGATTAAAACTTAAGTTTAATGTTCATAGTGCAGAAATATATTTAACAGTTCAAATCCTGATTTTAATGCCAGATTTGTGTTAGACATTAAGGAAATTTTGGATTAACATTTTTCTCCATGTTTTGACCAGATATTTACTAAGATAAATAAATATAATTTAAAATATCTGGTTTTACTCTTTTTATTTTTTATTTTTGGCAATCACATTTAATGTTAGTGAAATGCAAATCTGCCTATCTTTCTTAAATATTTCTGTAATACATTACTGTAGTAGATACATTCAATATATTTAAAACACTAATCAGTCAGGATTTTGAAAACATTCCGTATATATGTGTGTACTTTGTGATTATTGAAACTAATACAAATTAACAGTTTAAAAACTACATATATGATTAAATATTATTATGTACATATCCTGCAGTATGGAATTTAATTAATGGTCAACACGGTTGGATCCTGAATGCTTTTATTGTTACTAAAAGATGTGTACTCAAAGGCTGGCAAGATAAACATTAACCATCTGTCATTCCGTGTTCAAAATACCTTACTGCTTCAGCTATGCATGAACATTTATTTTATAATCAGCTTCAAGAAAATATGTTTTCAGAAATACGATATGCTTATATTAATATATGCCTAACCTATATTCACACCCTATGCATTCCCCTCTTTTCTTTTCTCACTTCTTCTCTTGTTAACTTTCTCTGTACTTTTTAAAAAATCCAACATTTAAAAACATCAGCTTAGGAGGTACAAATTAGGTACGTTTCTGTGAAGATCTTGCCTGAACAAATTTTCTTCCATCCTTAATTAATCTGGGAGGCAGACTCAGCCGCTGCCTAACTCTGATCCAGCAAAGAACTTAGGTCACATCCAGAACTTAGAAAAATTGGTTTTGGATTACATTTTCCAGACTCCCTCAGCCAGGATGTCCACTACACTTTCTGTCTGAGGGAGCTGTAACCCAAGAAAGTGGCTAACCCAGATAACCCAAAGGCACCAGATCCCATCTGAAGCTAAGAAGGGTCATCCCTGGTTAGTACTTGGATGGGAGACTGCCAGTGAATAACAGGTACTGTAGGCTATATTTCAACAGAAGGAACTGGCAAGACCACCTCTGAGTAATTGTTGCCTAAGAAAACCCTATGAAATGTATGGGGTTGTCATAGATTAACAGGCAACTTGAAAACAAATACACACACATTTAAAATATGATTAATGGGGAAGATAAATGTTTGACCAGAATGATTCTAACGTAATGTAAAAAACTGAGTCAAAGAAAGTAGGAAGTGAAAGAGATAATGAGAAACGGGGAATATTTCTTTCTATTGTTTGTGTGAAGAATTTAAGGTTATTGATAATGTAAATATTGTAATTTGTTGAGATGTTTGTAATTTGTTGTTAATCTAAATAAAAATATATATTAAAAAAAAGAAATATACACACAGATATACATATACATAGGCTGAAACACATTGGGCTTGTTCTAACAATAAGATAAGATAAAATTAAAAAAATCCATTGAGCAAAAAAAAAGGGGGAAAAAGAAAACAAATACACACACAAACACAATCCAAGAAAGTAATTTATCCTAGTTCTGATCACAGTAGCAAATTAGTGTGTCTCTTTAATGAGGGCCTCACCAACTGGATTATGTTGCATATAAATTCATGTTGACATGCAACTACAGTCTAGAGTGTCATAAGAATAACACTTCTCTAATTAACACAATATTTCAGAGAATGATGCTGCAACCTTGTGACTTGCATAGATGCAATTTACAGATTTCCCTGCATATTAACAAGAAGCATGCCTGCTTTTATAACAGCAAAAGGAAAAATTATTCATAAATGACCTGGCTTTCACATCTGCCTTATACATTTGCAGTAAGCTCAGTTCAGTAATCTTTGGCAACTGACAGATTGATTCATCATTAGTTCAGTTCAATTACATGCTGAATTAGTTACTTCCATTTTTAAAAAGCATTTTGCTGCACATTAGGTTGTGATAGGCAGCTTGAAGCTATTCCTTCACATACTTGACTAGAAGCAAAAAAATAAAATAAAAAATCCATTCCTTGACATGTTCTGATTATTAGGATTCCATTCCTTAAAATTTAGATTCTGGATGTTGGCATGCTGTGAATGAGATGACAGAATCACAGTAGAACTTGGTGGCTACAGTGTCAGGGGAAAATGAATCCACTCCAAGTTTTAGTCTGAACTTTAGAGAAGCTATTGAAAATGTTGACCTTATTTTGGGAATAGGGATCAACTCCCTGATTAGCTACTTTAAAGTTTGGACTCAGACTAAGGCCTTTTCCACACGGGGGAATTAAAACGGTGCAGTGTGTCCTCCACGGAGGACGTCTGCACCTTGGAGCGGACTAGGAGCAGACTACTTAACGGAGATCTGCACCTCAGCCTGCTCCAAAACAACCCCAAGTGGTCCTCCAGCGTGTTTTTTAAAGACCGCAAAATACAAGTCTTTATTTTCCAGGAACGCGCCATTGCATTCCTGCTCCCTTGTGCAGATTCACAGGCTTGCACCAATGCGAGCCTGCAATCTGCGGAGGGTGGGCTTTAGGCGTGGCGAGCTTTGCGGTTGGTCGGGACCCATGACCAACTGGAAGCCGCCATTTTGGAAGCTGGAGCAGTGCAGATCTAAGACCATGCACTGCTCCGATTCACCCTGGACTGGACCGAGGAGCCAGAAGATCCAGTGAGTAACAGCACAGAGCGATTCCCTCGCCTCATGCGGAAATGGTCTAAGAATGAAATCATGTTACCCCAAAATGTGGGTGACCCAGAGGTCCACCTGAATTACCAGTGTCTCCATGAAACAGTGAGGAATATTAACTCAAAAGAGGAGGCCCGCAAGAGAGGGGTTACCTAGCAGGATCTGATCTTTTATACCAGTGTATATCAGTACTAATGCAGGGACATCATATGGAGATTCAAAAGTTAGTTTTGTTTTATTGGGGGGAATTAACAATCACACATATGCAAGATCTACACAGTCGTGCAATCACACAAGGCTAACTGAAGGAAAATGGAGGAAAAATTGGATAGTGAGAAGTTAGGGTGAAGTGGCTGATATTTACTTATCTGGAGAGAAAAGATAGCGCTGTGGCTTAGACTAAGGGTCTGAGTGTAGTACAAAAATGGGAATCAGAGCAGCAGAGTGATGGCCTATGTCCAGAGTACTATAAACTATCCTGCTCAGAGCCAGGATAGCCTATTTCTGCTCTGAGGGGGAAGATGTTAATGGCTGTCTGGCAGAGTAGACAATGGGGTCTGGAACGAGCCAATGGCTTTAGCATTAGATGACAAAGGACTGAGGGGAATTGTGATAGTTCATTAATGGTAGCACAGGTGAGGAAACAAAAGAGGAGTTTCAGCAGTCAGAGGGCAAGGGTTGAAGACAATTGGTTGGTATGTGGAGACAGATTTGTGTGCTATTGTTTCTAAAGGCCGAGTCTTGAAGGATATTTGCAAATCCATTATTGCCTGGGGTTCCCTGACTATGACCTGGCCATACCCTGAGGTCCCATCTGACCTACTTTTGCATTGCACATGTTCAGCCAGTCCTCTTTCACCAGCATAGCATTGCAGCCATAGCAGTGTATAATTTATATCTCACACCAATTACATTATATTGGCCAATTAAACGATGTCATGGAGTGGGGCTGTACGGCCTGGTAATATTCACTCTCCCACTGACATCTCCACCACAGAAAACAGAGGTATACAGTACTACCTCAGTCTGAACATAGGCTATATCATTTTCAGCTGAGTTGTCATGGACCACACCAAAGTCTTTACAAAAGCAGGTCATGCAGGAGAAAAGTTTTCCATGTTATATTCATATTTACATATGTACATATCTACACACACACACACACCTTCCATTATAGAATGCTTAACACTTTCATTGGGAACACAGCATTCAAATGGGATGCAACTAAAAGAGAAATGCTAGTTTCTGTTTGGATTTTGACCTGTTGCAAAGCACGCAAGAGGGAACATAAAACACAACAATTTTGGAACTTTTAGAGGACTATCCAATTAATAACAATCAGTGACATGTATTTAATGGAGGATGTTATTCTCATGAATGAATCCAAATATTCAATAAGAGTACTACTCTTCTGATTGGTCCTACTGCTTAGAAGGTTTGGCAACAGGTTTGAATCAGGCTTGAGGTCTGCTCAGCAACCTATCCATGCTGCATATTGGAGGAACCTTCTAAAACTTTTCCTAAGAGCAGAAGGCAGGACTTGCCCCCAGAGCACAGGGCATGTTTCTCAGAGGGAAACAGCAAATGTGTTAGGCAATGGGCTTGAGGAGGAAAGATTCTTACTTCTAAAGCTTTTGAAGCTGCAATTACAGGGAGTAAGAAGGTCCTATTCCACACTTCCAAAAAAGCCTCCAGCTTCAGAAATGGGAAGGAAGAAAGATCCTACTCCCCACTTCAGAAGCTGCAGGTTCTTTTGTGCCCATTGGCACAAAAGCCTCCAGCTTCAGGAAAGAGAAGTAAGAAAGATCCTATCCTCCACTCCTGAAGCTGCAGATGGCAAAGTTGCAAATGTGGAGGGCCGTCTCTAGTTGAATTGTTAAACTGATTTTATTCAATTCTGTCCAGAAGTTCTGGAATATAGGTTGGAGTATAAAGTTGGTTCCCAAACTTGAGACTTGACTTGAAAGTATCTTTCAAGGACTTGTGACTCAACTTGACGCTTGAAAACAGAGATTTAAGATCTGGACTAAAAGACATATACATCACTGCTATACCATGCTGGCTCTTTGTTCCAGATTTGTTTATCTATTCATAGTATTTATGTTTCATAAAATAAAATCTCCATGCGTGTTATATTAAAATGCATGTATCACAAAATATAAAAGCAACAGAAAGCAAATTTTTTTTTTTAATAATGATTAATAACTTTTGAAACATTTCAAGGTCCAACACAAAAACAGAAACTATCTAAGTCACTACCAGGCAGAAAAGGCTTGGAGAAACACAAATTTGTTCTCCACAGGTGTTTAAAGCTCAATACAGGTTCTGCAAATCAAAGAACACAGAATTACCAGACTGAGGGTAGGCAGAACCACTGATAGAGCTCATGTTTGTGATGTTACCTGACTGCGTTCTGTTACTTGTGCAACAACTGATTAAGGTTCTCTATTGAATATCTCAGGGTTCTACTGGACACATATAGAGAAGGCAATCAACTACATATTACCTTATTCAATGCTTCCAAAGTATAGTTGTGGACTCTTTATTTAAATTTTATGTTCTCAAATGTGTCATACTGTTTTGAATTTATCTCCAGCTATGGTATGATGAATCATCAGCATTCTTTCCTGGGGACTTTAAGCCCCATGACAACTTTCCCAGCCACTGAGTAAACAATTCCTAATCCTTTCAATTTCATCCACAAAGGGTTGTTGCTAGCCCAGGCTATTTGCAGCAGTACTGGATCCACTTGAAAATTATGTGTATGCCTGCTGTCCGCCTTGGTCAGCCAGCTATGGGCAGGCACTATCACAAACAAAATTAAACTTCTGAATACACTGACAAATGTTTTCCAGAAGAAAGCATGAACCATCTGTACCAGACTGGATATGACTATCTTCCAAAGAGAAAGAATCCCACACACTGTGTGCGCAAAGGTTATATACATTAGTCCCAATGGTCAGACTTGGAGACGCAGTTCTGTATTGTTCCATGGGCTTGGAAAGGGGGAATAAACTTGTGGGATATTTTGTTTTTCTGTAAGAAACTTTCCTCTTCTCTTGTGCATGTACGGGTGTCTCTTATCTTGAAATTAATCAGAGAAAATATTACAAGCACAGCAAGAGAAAGTGGAAACACACAAAGATTTGGCATTTGGTTTGATTTTCTTCCCCTGTATGGGAATATTTGAGGCAAATATTTTAGACAACATATGAGTATACGATATCAAAGTACAGCTGTTTCTTACAACTCGGAGAAACCTAGGATTTGTAAAATGTGGGGATGTAATTTTTCAGTAAGTTGCTTCTTGGAGCTAGCAATGCATAATTTCAACAAGTTTCTACTCACTGCAAGAATGTCATTGAAAACCACAGTTTTTGAAGGCTATTCGCAATTTTGGATTTATTCTGTACAAAATTTCCACGTGGTTGTTTACCACAGAAAAATTGCATTTTCTGCATGTCAAATATTTCAATACAGAAATATTAATTCTTGCTTAGAAAATGTTGTTTTCTGTGCAGAAAATACTATTTAATATGCAAATCAACAATGTGAGAACTTTACAAGAACAAGTCCCCAATTGAAGATTTTTTATGCTCAGTAAACAATGTTTTCTGTACAGAAATTAATATTTTTGTATAGAAATATTATTTTCCACACTAATGCTATTTCCTGTACAGAAAATGCTATTTTCTATGCAAACAACCACATATGAATTTTTCACAAAATAAGCCCTGTGCTGTGAAGCTTCTTGTAATTCCAGGATTATTCACACCAGGATATCTCAACACTCAAAAAACATGTTTTTGAACATTTTTCAAATATTTTCAAATATTCTTTCCATCGCTAGTAAAATTCCAATAATTTGATTTATCTTCTCTCTTCTGTCCACGTATTATTAAAAACACATTGCTTTTCATTAGAAAATTCAGTAGACTCTCTGGATCTGTGACTTCTGGATGTTTAATTTCCACCCACTGTGGATTGTCGTGTCCTATACACAAAAAAAACGGCGATATGAATGTGGACATGCTGAAGCATGTGCTTGCACATCACCACCATTTAATAATATGGAACATAATCATTCACATTTTTTGACATCCATGAGTGGTTGTGGGTAAAGGATTTTAATAGAAGACTGTATTGTTTTTATTTCTCACTATTTAATGTCCATATTTTTCAGCTGGCTTTTTTGATCGTTTCTCAAAGTATGGAGCCTTTTGTGGTCAATGCTCCATCACCAACCCTTCTAATTTTCTGCACATATACAAAATGTTTGTAACCTAAGTAAGTGCTTCAGTATCCCCTCCATACAAAATTTAATAATATTTTTTTAATGACATAAAGAATATTAGCTTAGTCTAGAGGCCTCAAGTGATAGAAAATACAGGTTTTACACATATAGAGGAACTCAGATGGAGGAAGGAAACTATGAGGGAGAAAAGTTACAATCAAAATGTAGTTTGCTTTGAAAAACAACATGAAATTAGATTATCCTGATTCTCTCTAGAAGCATTAGAGCTGATTTTTATTTATTCTTGTTTTTATTGCACTGGGAGTTTCTGTCTTCAGGTTGTTCATCACTCATCTTTATTATATTTTTATGCTTGCCCAAAAACAGTATTATTTTTGAACAAGAGAAAACCTTCCAAACAAGACATTTATTTTCCATTTCCAAAGAACCATGCTGACTCAAGGGAAAGCAATTCCACCTCTGTTTATAATTAAGGTGTACAGTTTTCCCTGCTGTCACACATTTCATCATCAGTTCTGAGAAATTCTAAGTGCAATGAAAATAAGGTCAAGAGTGGATTTGGGATCGTTGTTTGCTTGTTACCACAACCAGTGTCAAGGGGATGTGTGTTGCAATTTGGCACCGTATCTTTAGCATCAAGTGTCTGGATGAATTCACAGTTCCTTCTCAATAGGAGATGGGAGCGGGGTGGGGGAGAAAGAAATTCATATTCAGTCAGCTGTGTGGTCACTTTACACTTAGGCTGATGCCCTTATCACTGTGTGGTTTTGAAGGTGCCAGAAATCTGTCAGAGGGAATGTCACCTAAAGCCCCAGCGGTGACATTATAGTACATTGCAAACCCATGCAGTCAGCTCCAGTAATCGTCTAGTTCACACTCATATTCACACTGTCCTTCAATTGTACCATTTTAAATTCCAGTTTGGGGATTTATACAACCACTGTGTTCCAGCAAAACCTGGAAAACATGTAGCTGAGGAAGAGCACTAGGCTAGGACATATTTCCTTAGTATGTGAACGTTTTACATGCAAGATGTTGTTGGCTGCTTTTGTTCTTTTAAATGTAGAGGAGCATTCATCCATGCTATTCCCTATTTTACTAGAAGTGAAACAATATAGTGCAATACAGGTTTCTTGTAGAAACATCAACATCTCATTTATACTGAGACAGGTCCACCAAGCCAAGACTGGACCATGACATTTTGCTGGCTAACTCAAAGAAGGTCCTATGCTTCCCTAGTATGAATGGAAAGCTGAGTCTTGCTACAAGATTCCTGACAAGACAGCATCCTTCTCTACACCTGATGGTAGCAGGCTACCTTTGGGGCATAAAGAGCTCTGTCCCCAGATTCTTGCTTTCCCCAACCCAACATTTATTGTCAAACAGCTGCTTCACCCCATCCCCAATGGTAGGATCAGCCCTGCATCCAGATAAATATTGGTTACATTGAGTGGAAGTGGTTCTCCTGGCACTTTCAAACAAAAGACTTCCTAAGATTCAACCTGGATTTGGTGCAGGCAAAACATAAGCTCTGTCACTGAGCTATGGTGATCCCCTCTTGCTGTTTTGATTAACTTGAGTGACGACTGCCCATACGAAGAGAGAATTGGAGGACCTACAAACTGGTCCAAAATTAGCTTAGCTGTGGCCTCCCCAAATGTTCACACCATTCCACAAGGGCACTGTGGTCCTGCAAAGACCACATGTGAGGTGAAGTAATGCAGACTAGCCATCTTCCTGGAAATGATTCAGAACTCACCTCTTGCATTTTGTTTATTCTACCTACCTGAAATTAAACCTAAAGGTGCGAAATTGCATTTACGCTATTTCTTCTCCTCCCTCTACTTCTTCTTTCCTCCACCTTCCTTCTTCTTCTGTTCCCTTAATTGTCTTTTCTTTAGTCAACTTTTATTATAGACTGTATGCTCACCACATCAGAGACCATACTTGCAGCCACACTGCAAAACACCATACAGCACAGTGATGTTCTTATGTTTACATAATAGATTAGAACAAATTGAACTTAGACCTCAAATGCCGCTCCCTAAACTGCAAACCCCAGGATCCCATGGGATGTTGAAAGTGGAATAATAGCACTACAACAGTCTAGTGTGGAACTGGCCTTAGTGATCCTCTTAGGTGTACCAGCCAGCCAGCCATGCCCTACTCATGATACTCCATTCCATTTCCCTCCATCCTCCTAGTTTTCTGCTTCTCTCCCCTTGCAATCAGTCAGCATCACCTATCTGAACCTGTTTAATCTTCATTAAACCTCTCCCCAGTTAGTTTTTCTGTAATTCTACCAACCTTAGATTTTTTGGTTTGATGATACCTCTCTCTTGTTGGAAATCAAAGCACCAACACTCCAACCAATAACCCCAACCAGTATGCTGGGAGGGGCAACAACCTGATGGATAACCCCAGATTTTCTCTTTTCTTGTCTTTTTCTAGACCTATGTATAGGTTGTGACAGGTAGACTTTACTGCCTTTCTTCTTCCTCTGAGGTCATTTCTTGCTTCTTCTCTTTCACAGTAGAGAAAGGCAGATAGCCTTTGTAACGACTTTCTGGGCAGACTTGTATACATGACAGTCAGCTTCACGGGCTGTATAACCAAGTTTAGGGATTTATACTATCTTTGAATGAATTTCTTGAAGCAATAAACATATTTTTGTTATTCTTGACCTAACTACTTGCTTCCAAAGTAGTTACTCTTTTTAACAGCAGTAAACTCAAGAGTCTAGCTCACTGAGCTGTACTAGCATACATACTATATATTCTCATGCCTTTTGTGTATGGAGAATGTTATTTTGGATTCATTGGAATTCATTTCGGTTCCATATTCAGAGAATAGGCTTGCTACTTATGTAATGTTTCTCCAGATATCTATAACTGGAATGGGGAAGATCCCCCTCCCCACCAATATTGAGATGATTTGGTATCTTATCACAATTTATAGAGTCACGTTACCTCTCATTGGCCCATCTCACAGCCCATATGAGAAAATAGCAACACATGCAACTCCCCCACCTCAGTTTTGTCAGATAGGCAACCTGTTTCCAAAGCTCTGCTTCTATAGGTCCCCAGGGATTCTTTATAATTTTAAATATGGCCAGATGGGTTTTTCAGGTAATCAGTGAATGGCATAGCTTTCTTTACTTGTCTCATCTCCTCCTCTCCTCTTTCCTTTTCTGTATTTCTTTAACTTCTCTAGAAAAATAAGGCAATTAATATTGGTGATATGGAGCATCTGGTGTACAGTCAGCTTCATCTTGGCTTCTTTTAAAAATAGTTTAGGTATTGTTGTTTCATCTGGGGTGTTTTTATACTCCAGCCCCACCAGTAAAAGTAGCAGTGCCTTCAAAGGCACTGGGGTTCCATGCTGCTTCGTATGCTGGACGCTTACTTCTAGGATTATGTGTGTCCCACACTCTCATGACTTGAACATGTGAATTGCTGTTGGGCACAGAACTCATATCTAAAGAAACTCTCTTTTTGTTTTAAAGCATGTTTCCCGCCGTTAGGTGCGCTAAGATAGGCTTGCAAGAAGGCCTTCCGGAACATGCACAGCGTCATCATTGTGTGGAGGGGAAGAGTTTGATGCCCTCCCCAGATGAGACCACTAATATGTGGCTGGTGCGGGTTGCATCAGGCTGCATCATGTGACAGGACAAAGGCCTATTTAATCCTTGCCTGTCCCACATGTGGTCTCTTTTGAATTCAGCTATTTCCACTGTTGGGATTTTAACAGTAGCTTCATACAGTAGGTGAATTTTCATAGCATAAGCCATTTCCACACTAGACTGTTATAGGGCTATGATTCCACTTTCAGCATCCTATGGAATCCTGGGGTTTGCAGTTTCGAAACTGCAAACCCCAGGATTTCCTAGGATGTTGAAAGTGGAATCATAGTGCCCGCAAACCCCAGGATTCCATAGGATGTTGAAAGTGGAATCATAGCGCTATAGCAGTCTAGTGCGGAAATGGCCATAGAGATGAACATGATCACTTGCTACTTTTTGTGCATGAGCTCTGATACAATGGTCAGTAGAAAACTGGCAATTTATCTTGCTTAATAGACTAAGTAGACTGGTAGAGCCAGCACAGTGAAGTGGTTTGATTGTTGGGCTATGACTCTGGGAGAGTAGGGTTCAAATCTCCACTTGGCCATAGAAACCCATAGAGTGATCTTGCGCAAATCATACTCTCTCTGCCTTAGAGGAAGGCAAAGGCTAACCCTCTCTGAACAAATCTTTCCAAGAAAATCCTGTGATAGGTTCACTTTAGGGTCATCCTAAGTCAGAAACTATTTGAAGACACATAATAAGATTCCAATGTATTCCGGTGATCCAGGATAGCTAGATAGGGATCAGTCCCTGCTCCTGACTTTGATCAATATTCTCTTAGCTAATTCGACCACTGATTCAACTTTGTCATTGCTCTGGGGGAAGGCAGGGGAGGATGTGTGATTATCAAATTCCCACTGTGATGAACCCTGGGGGGAGGCACAGCCAGCAGAGCAACCAAGAGGGATTTAATTTGATTGGTTCTCTGACTATAGAACCCAGGTTAGCCAGAGGAGGGGGTTAGGTGGGGAAGTCAGCATAACAGAAAAATAGCAGAAACAGGGTTTGAAAAGAGAGTTCCTTCTGTGAGTTTGAAAGGAGAGGAGTTCCTTCAGGGAGAGAGAGGGAGAGAGTTGGGGAAGTGTTTGTCTGTTAGAGCTGAAAGTGTATTGCTGTTTGGATACCATTTATTTGCCAAATATCTTTCCTTTGTCAGTTTGTTTAATAAAGATTTATTATACTTTTTTACAGAGCAGTCTCCATACAGAGTCTCTTTAAACTGAGTTCAGTTACACACACTACCACCAGTGTGTCACTGGGATAAACCTGAACAGACTTTGTCCTATATCCACAACGGTTGTGGGCTTAGGGAAAGCAGAAAGGAGATATAAATGTGGAGATGGAGACAAGGGGTGGTAAATATATAAAAGGGAGCTGCTTCTCCAGAGAGAGAGAGAGAGATGAAAAGTAGACCTGACCTGTTATAGCCCTGGCTAGCCCAGATCTCCACATTTTGACACCCATTATTTCTGAAATGTTCTGACTCAAATTGTGCTTCATTATCAGAGAATAAAATGTCTGCTATTCTATGGTTGGAAAAACGGTTCTTTAACTTCCTTATGATCATCTCAGATCTAGTATTTGGTAGTGGATCTATATGCCAAGTGTTGGAGTAGTACTCTATGTTTGTGAGACAAACCTTTCTCTTGCTACGTGCATAAATCTACTCCTACTTTTCCCCACCCAGTGTTAGCTTGACACCGCCTGTGACTGTAAAGTCTGCTTTTGTTGTCTTTCTCCATACGAGTTACAGATTGTTGCATGCATGCTGTCAGCTGGGCATTCAAGCCAGTCCAGTATACCTATTCTCTTGCTCTCTGGAAACAGCTCTTAGTTACTATGTGTGAGGAGTGCACAGCTCTTTGGGACATTCAGCACTGACTTCTGCATAGTGGTTGCCAGAGGCTTATGGTCTGATTGGGCATGCACAGAACAGTCTGACCTTCCATTCCAAACAGTTCAGCCAATCATTCTTTTTCAGTGTCTGCGTAGCCTCTTTCAGCTTCTGAAAGTGCTCTCCTTACAATACAATAGGTGCTGTTTTTGGAACAGGGCAGCTCCTAGCCCTGTTTCAGATGCATCACATTGTAATAATAGATGTTCGCCTGGACTGTAATACTGCTGTTTGGGAATCTTGGTTATTGTGTCCTTAATCTTTTCCAATGCCTGCAGATGACTTTCTGAGGATTCCAATTAAACATCTTTGTGTATCAGCTTTACACAGTGGCAGTATCGTAGCCAATGAGGTTAATCCGAGGTACGATTATTGCTAGTTGAAAACTTTCCCAATACCCCACCATGACAACTTGAAATAAAGACAACAATGGCAATAATTTTTAATTCTTAAACATCTTTTTGTATCAGTTGTTGGAGTGGCTGACACCGATCTACTAGCCCATTGCCAAACTTTGCTAAGAATTCGCAAAGTTCTTTATGCATCCTTAATATCCACAGGTCTTGGATTCTTAGGTACTTAGGAATGGAGGGTAGGGGGGCTTCTTCTAGGTTATATCTTCTTCTTTCTTAATAACTTTTGCAGTCTTGACCACACACTGTTGTCACTTGGCCATACATATCCCATCTTTCATCTGTGAAATGTTAGGGAATATGGACTTAAGACCCATTCATTTTACAAAAGTTTGGTTCCAGGTGGAAATGAAAACTGTCAGGCATAGTGTGTTAGCATGCATCAACATAGTTGCCTGAATGTATGGACTTGTATTGAGGATGTAACTAGAAGGACAGTCAGGGTAAGTGCTTATGCTACAGAATTTACTACTACATCACTATTGCAATAGCAATAGCATGCCCTAAGTGGTTTACAATGTTTTTAGCTAATTGCCCCCAACAAGCTGGGAACTCATTTTACTGACCTATGGAAGGATGAAAGGCTGAGGCAACCTGGAGCCCTGCAGGATCGAACTCACAACATTGTAGCTGCAGTACCAGCATTTAACCACTGAGCCACCAGGGCTCTCTACCCCATAGCATTCCCTCATGCCCTTATCACACCACCTTTATGCCATATTATTTCATTTGAAATCCACTCCAGCCATTCTCATCAGGGTAGCTGATCACTGGCACTCTCTATTGCACCCTTGCCACATTAGTGCTTTAATAGAGTCATTAGCACATTGTTTTCTTTTGTATTACGGCATCATAACTGACTTCTGTATCCTGCCCATTGCTTTCTGATTGGTTCCTGTGGCTGTAATAGTGCCATAATGTTATGATGCTGTGACGCTACAACATACCCACACCATACGCATGGGCAGAAGAAAGTGCTATGAGACATTGGCACCTGAACTGGTTACTGAATTTTTATGTGAAAGGGGGGTCATTAACAGATTATTTCCACTGTGAAAAACAAACACATTTTCAACAACTCTGCAATGCAATGCAGTAGTGCCTGGAGAGCAATGACATCATACAATAAGGCTGAGGAAAAAGCAAGACTAATGCATGGTGTAACACCATAGTGCAATAAGACTCTTAGGCCATTTCTGCACTATACTGTTATAGCACTATTATTCCTCTTTCAACACCCTGTGGAATTCTGGGGTTTGTAGTTTAGGAAGGAGAATTTAGAATTCTTAGCCACAGAGCTCTTTGGCCTCGGTAAACTACAAACCCCAGAATTCCAGAGGAGGTTGAAAAGGGAAATAATAGCACTATAACAGTGTAGTGTGGAAATGGCCTTAGTCTGAATTTACACGGTTTGAATCAGAATATAAGATTCCACCGGAAAACTAGTCTTGGCTCACATTGACATCCCCTGTTGGGATTTTCAAAGAACTTTCAGTAAACTACAGCAGCTCTGGTAAGTGCTTTGTAAGTGCTACTGACCATGGTGTCTCACTCTCTGTGTATCTCATTCTTTGTGTTCTAAGACTTTGTTCATTTTACCTGGAGGAGCAGCTTTTCTCATTTCACAGAAAATAGATATTTTCTTTGTGTTTGCTTATTAATATATGTTAGTAAATAGTAGCAAAACAAGTTTTTTTAAAAAAAAATCTTGCCAAAGTAGCTATTTGATATCACACTTTGATATTTTACTAATAATTATACTGGGCAAAGGTCTTCACAGTTTTATTACCTTCCACAGCATATGATCTTTGGGGGGCTGTAGGCAATCTGTTTCTCTTGATAATAGCAATAAAAGTTTATGAGAAGGGCTATTTATGTGTGTTTTGTATCCATCAAAAAGGAAATTACATCTTTATTTCCAGAAAACATAATTATAGGAGTTAATTCATGTTTATTCCCCAGCTGCTAATTTCTTTCTTTTTCCAGGAAAAACTGTTTCCCTCTTATTCACCACACTGGTTAAATATTCATCTTCTGTACCTGACCGCTTGATGTTCTAAAAGGCTTCTCAAATAACATTTGCAAGAAGGGATGCTTGTTTGTTTTAAAATTATCTCTCCTCTCAATATCTAACCTTCCCTGATGAAGTTGTACATTTACATCTATGCAAAAAGGGGAGATCCTTTCAAGATCCTATGGCTTAATCAGGATCGGAAGTCCTTTGACACTACACTGTTATGATGTTATGATTCGACTCTCATTTTACAGAATCCTGGGATTTGCAGTTTAGGAGGGCTAATTAGAATTCTTGGCCAGAGAGCTCTGGTGTCTCAACAAACTACAAACTCCAGGATTCCATAGGATGCAGCTATGGTAGTCAAAGTGGAATCAAAGTGCCATAATTGTGTAGTGTGAAACAGCCCTTGCAGCATGTTTATCCAGAAAGTAGGATTGCCCTTACTGGAACTCAGTCCCTACTCAATGAGTACAGGATTGCAACTGGAAAAAGAGGCAGGGAGAGATGACCCAAGTTCTGTACAGAGGATTAACGGTTCTCAGCCGCCTTGCCAATACAGTACAGTTCTCAGAATTCATTCAGGGAAGCCCCAATGCTTAAATTGGTATTAAAAATGAATATAAGTTGTAGTACCATACCATCTCTATTATTAGACATTGGGAGGCAACTGCCTCAGGTTGGAGAAGTAGGAGGGGTAGCTGTAGTTGCTCATCAGCTATTCTTCCTGAGCTTTCTAACTATTTTTCTGTTTTGAAGGAGAGATATGTCCCATGCCTGTCCTGCATCTCCTTAACTTCCTTCTGGCCTCAGATGCAGTGGGAGATACAATCCAGGTGACAGCGGAGAAGATTCAACAGCCAGTCTAGTCGACCTCTATATGTGGTATGGTTGGCTCTATTTTCTTTGTCATCTAAGGCAACAAACTGTCTCATGCAAGGCAACTAAGGGGCTGGGCATGTGCACTCATCCAGGCTGAGAAAGCATGCATTCAGATCCAGGGTGTCCTGCAGGACTAAGCAGCTGGATTTGGATGGGCACCATACCTAATTGGCATCATATGTAATTGGCAACACATTTTATTGGCTCTGATACCAAATTCAAGCCTGAAAGGTGACAGAGAGGTCAAATAGAGTGAAGGAAAGAATCTGACTGTAAATGTGAGAAGCATAAGTCAGCTCCAAAATTCCTCCAGGTAAGACTTGAGTCATTTGTCAGGCAAATGCACACCATTCCTGTGGATAATAGGCTTAAATAGAAGCTGGAATTGTCCAGGAAATCCAACTGTGAGGAGCCCACCAGGACACTGATTGACTGATATCCTTCCCTTGTACACCAGGATTCTTTCCTCTTTCCTCACAGCACCCACAATAGACATCTATTACAACATCCATCATGTCTTTGTCAATCAAAGCAAGAAGCCCATCAACAGGCGAAAGACTCATTGTCCACAATAGGCTCCTTTTGTCTTGCATCTGGAACCTTCACAGCCACAAGCCTTTTTTAGGGTATAAATACCCCTGATTTCAGGATGCCCAGTGCAGTCTCTTGAAGGTCTACCCATCACTCTGTCCATCTGGCCCCTGAATGAGAACTGTCCTTAGGTCCTACCTAAGCCAAAATACATTTCTGCTCTTCACTACTCTTCTGGACTGGTAATTCTAACCCCCCCCCAAATCCCTCAGCCTCTCTATAATTTTTCCTCCCTTTCTCTTTCAGCTAGCTCTTGTGTGAATGTGTGATTGTGTGTATCTTGTGTGCATGCATGAGTGAATTAGACAATTTTGCTTGGTTTTTGGCTTGGCCTGACCCTGTAAAAATTGGGTTTAAAGATTTCTCTAGGTTACCCTGCCTCTTGTAGTGCTACAGCTTGTGCTCTGGCTAATTCCCATTCCTCATTATTTGGAGCACATTGAGGTGTCCCCCAAGGGGCCCCAGAAATCAGGGTAACACTTGCCAGTCATTAGAAGGAACCAAGGTTGTACATACCCTACACCCTCCTTGAGTACTACATTATAGGACCAAATCCCAGTATTGGATCAAGAGGTTTTCAGTTCAAGCTCTGGGCAGTGTGTAATCATTATCTGTAAGTAGTTTTGTGCAAGAGAATGATGTTGCCCTTGAAATTCTCTCACAAGTTGTGAGAGTTGCTGAGGTTGTTTTCAACTTCCACTATTGGTATATTTCAAACCAGAAGACCAATTTAGCTGGCAGGAAGCGAAGCTGTTGCTTTGATATCAGGCTGCCTCCAGTTAAACAGGCAGGCCCCAAATCTCTCTTTCTAGGCCCTTTCCACACTTCACTCTTTTAGTGGTATTATTCCACTTTCAACATCCAAATTTAGGGCCTCTCCCTAAACTGCAAACCCCAGGATTCCATAGGATGTTGAAAGTGGAATAATACCACTAAAAGAGTGGAGTGAAGAAAGGGCCCTAGTCTCTTCTTCATGCTTTATGGCAGGAGTGGGCAACTATGGAAGCCTGGGGGCAAGAAACCTTGGAGGACTGTACTTTCCACTGCAGCTCCTCTCACAATAAAGACCAGTCCCCTTTAGGGAACACGAGACCATTCTCACCATCTTCTGGAACATTCTTGATGTTACCCTGTTTACTGGGGGCCCCGGGAGGGACACCTATATGCGTTCTCAATTAACTAAGTTTGGGGAAATTAGCTCGAGCACAAGTTAGCAATGCGAGAGGCAGGGCAACCCAGCGGAATATTTTACTCAATGTCTACTGGGTCAGACCAAGTCAAGGAGCACACCAAGTTTAAGAATAATTGAGATTTTATTAACTACAGACACACAGTGTATGCAACACACACAATCACACAAGTAACTAAGGAAAATAAAGCTTGGAGTGGTATAGAGGGATTTTTCAGAGGGATTGTTGAATTGGGTGATACGAAACCTGTCCTGAAGCCTGAAAGAATAGAGAGCGATGCTGGGGTTCGATGTGGCCAGCACGTGTAGCTGAGGGGAGGCTTGCCAAGCAAAGTGGCAGCAAGGCGGTCTGGAACTCGGGAGCGATCTGAGGATGGTCCCGGAATCAGGGTTTTTTATAGGGAGAAATGTAACTGCAGGCTATTCCGTACTTGGTGAAAACAATGAGTTTTGGGTGCGAGACAAAGCTTTGGAAAGGTCAAAATTTAACATGATTGAGTTAGGTCCGAATTGACAAAGAGGTAGACAGCATGCAAATGCTCAGTGCTTGGCAGTTGAGTATCCAGCTTGCCAAGTTGCCTGCTCGGGGCAGGGAGTCCTTTGTAAACAGCCTGCATACATAATGAAGGTGTTTGCAGAGAGGTCTTCTAAAGCGTTGATCTGGCTATTTCTGGCCTGCCTGGATTGTGTTGGGATATTCCAGCGTTTAATGGCCGAGCCTAGTTCGGTGCTTGTCTGGGGGCCTCACAAACATGTGGAGAGGGGTAGTGGAAGAGAGCCAAATTATTGATTTCAAAATGATATCTTTATGCTATCTCCAAGGAGGCCTAACCTGCAGTAACATTGAGTTCCTAGAAGGCATTTTGGGTCATTTTGAGGCAAAAGAAGAGTGAAAGAAAGAAAAAGAAAGAAAGAAAGAAAGAAAGAAAGAAAGAAAGAGGGAGGGAGGGAGAGAGGGGGGAATTGTTTTGACATGGGGGTCCAAGAGGCCCCAGATGTGGTGAAATGCCCTCCACGACTCCTAATGGCCATCTGGGGGCATGAAAGCCGAAGGAAAAAATATTGGTTGTGGCTCGCAGGCTTCACTTTACTGACCTCTGCTCTGTTGTATTGGCCATGTTTTTCCCTCTTAGAAAGCACTTTTCCTTATTGTTTCCTTTTATTCCATACCCCAAACTGTCTGATTTGGCAGGAATAGTCCCTGTTAATCCTGTGTTGTCCCACTTTTCCAGCTACTTTTCCAGTATTCCATTTTCTTTCTTTTTTGCCTTCTTTCCTCCTTTTATTCTTGACTGACTTCACTTGCTGCAAACTGAGTTCAAAGTGCAAAAATAGTTTGCATTCAATTCCCCTTAGGAGGAGAGGTGGTGGCAGAATTTTGCCCTTTCTGTTATCACGGTTATGATATGGCTGGTGGGAGCACTAGATATCCTTTTTGATATCAAATAATTTGGCCTTTGCTTGACCTTTCTCTGCCACCCTACTCCATGTGTTTGCAGAGGTCCCCTGGACAAGCACGTCTGGGGTGCGGCCATTAATGGTTGTACATTCCAAAACCCCATTCAGGCAGACAATTTAAGCCTCTCCATTGCTTTAGGGAAAAACCTCCCTGCAAACCGGCTCTGCTCAGCTCGGATTTACACAAAGCCACACAGCCAAGAGCCAAGCCATTTCTTTATGTTGGGCCATCAATGTACCGGCCACGCTATTGTTACTAAGAGACAAAGCAATCATGCAAAACCTGACCTTTGCCAACTCCTTTGTTCAGCTCCAAATTTCCTTTGTTCTCACCGAACATAACATAGCCTGTAGGTAAAATCCACCCTATAAAAAGTCCCCACTTTTGGGACATCTTCGGACTACTTTGGACTTCCATCCCGCCTTGCTGCCAGTTGTCTAAGGAAACTCCCCTCAGTGAACCACGCTGAGCTTTCTCTCCCAGAACCCCGCTTCTCTCCAGGACTACAAGACCAGGTGTCGTATTACCCTTCCCTAAAGCTCTCCATTTCGATTTCTCAGTTAGTTAGTGTATGTCTTGTCCTTCGTGTTTCTTTAATAAAATATTGTTTGTTGCTTTAAAACCTTGTCTAGCCGCTCTCTGATCCGACGCTGTATACATAGGGTTAAAGATCTCAGCTAAAGTTACCCTGCCTCTCGTTAGCTTAAGAGAGTGCTCGAGCTTAATTTCCCCAACTTGTGCTTTATTTGGTTATTTGGGTGCCCCTCCCGGTACCCCTAGCATACAGGGTAACATTCCCAGAAGGCTCAGATGAAAGCAAACTGCTGCAGCCCCTCCTAGCTTGTCTGTTTTTCCTCATTAACAGCTTTTGCCATCCTGACTGTGCTCTAGTATCACTTGACCATACATGACCTGTGTTTCATCTTTGCAATGATGGAAATCCCTGGAAAGCACACATGGAGCATTCAGTGATGGAGGCTGCCTGAGCATCCTTTTGTTGTACACAAAACCCATTGTGTCAGACAAAAAGAAAATAATCTAGATGAAATGAGAACACTGACCTTTTCAGTAGAAAAGTTGGAGCTAAAAGCTAGGTGATTCACTAACTGAGAATATCTGTAGACAAAGACGGAAGAGAGAAAACAGGGCTGAGGAGATGAAAAAATGTGTGACATTTTCCCAGAAGGATTATTCCTTTTTTCACATTTTTGCACAGTAAAAGATATTGGTTTTTCTCTCTGTGTTCACTGCCAAAAACCATTCTCTAGACCAAATAAGTGCGTAATTTTGAAGAAGACCAGAAGCCATTTGTATTAATTATAGAAGAATGTTTGCAGTCACATTGGTTCAAATAATATTACAGGGATTTTTACTTTTCCAACACAAACATATATGTTAAGCCTCCAGCTGAGGGAAGAATAAAATTTCTTGAGATGTGGTATTGCACGTTTATGCATATTATGACTTTCTATGAATAATTTGGTTCTTAAGTACTCTTGGAGACTGGATACCAACCTGAAAAGCTATGCTTATGTTACACAAAGTAGCCCTTTCCTTTCCTTTCCTTTTGTCTTTTCTTTTCTTTCTTCGTTTCTTTCTTTTCTTTCTCTTTTTTTGTATTCTTATCACTTTGAACATTAGGAACAATGGCAATACAAAACCGTTTCTATATTTTCCAGTCCAAAGTTGGACAGATACAAGCCTCAATCCAACATTGCCTTGGTACAACGTAAATACTTGCATGTGAACTTATGCACAATTCAACCCCCATGCAGAATGGCAATATTGTGCAACACAATGTCAATGATGGGGTGACATTGCACAATGCACAATGCACAAGCACTATGCAAAGTGCAGAATGCACAACCACAACACATAATGCACAACTTGCAAAGATAAGGCACAGATGAACATGCAGTCTGTGCAACTCTGTTTCCACTGTCCATTGTCCAATGGTGAGTTTCTGGCCTCAGCTAGGTAGCATGACTTGCATGTGCGTATGTTCCTAAGTGAATTCCAGACATTATTTTGGTTACTACCAAAATGTTGTAACTACTAATAGATCTGAGTGGATACAAGGATTTCTGAGTCTCGGTAGTTCAACAATAGAACAACCTTCCTATTCATATTCTACAGTGAGGTGACGCTAGGACAGCTTGGCCAGAGATGAGGGGAAGAAGGAATGCATTTTTGTGTGAAAGGACTGTGAGCTCAGTTCTGGAAGTGAAAACATATTTCTGAACTGAATATACGTCTACCCCTAAACCACTAGTTTGCACTCGGCTTCAGTTGATGGATTACAAATTTCTTCAAAACAAAACCAACAACCAAAGTACATCCCAAGGAGTTTAAATCTGCTTGTGATTTATCAGGGACAATTTAGCCCTAAGCGCCCCAGAATAATACCCCAAGGGATTCTAAAAACAGGAGTGGCCCAAAATATTTTTGCTGTCTGAGATTAAGGCCAGAACAGTCTTCCCCATTCTGTACAAGAAAATGCAGCTGGACAGGCAATGAAATCTTACTTCCATATTGCCAATCAGGTAGTGTCCTCCATTACACCTGAGGTAGGAAGCTAGCTTGGGGACCGCAGGACAGGTTACATAGGTGTGGCATTATTACTCGCAGCTTCCAACAGAGGGCAAATCCAGATGAGAAATTGCCACCAGTTAGGGTTGCCAGAGTGAAAACTGGAGAAGGCTCCTGTACTTTTAATGGTTGTATAGAAGATGGAATTTCTGCATGTGTTGCATGACATGCAACCAAGTAACAAGCAACACCTGCTAAAATTCCCTCTTCTACACAACTAAAAGTATAGGATCCCTTTCCAGTTTTCACTCTGGCAACCCTAGCCACCATTGGCCTCCATTCATCTACTGCCTCATGCTATCACTTCATTCTGCCCAATGGTAGGACTGGTCCCAAGTCACACAAAGGGTGTCTGCGTGTCTGCCCGCCGCTCATAGTTGCCATGTTATATTGGCGGACAGGCTTTGGGTAAGCGAACAAGCACTTTCCTGAATGACCTTTATTTCACATTCTTTATTAGCTATGTGCTGTAGTTGGTGTTAAAAATATAAAAGCGCATAGAAATGCAGTCTGGTTTCTGAGCAGTGAAAGGTATACAGCCCAAACAATGCATTAGAGGAAGAAGACTTGGAGGATTAAATTAGCTCCCCTCCCTTGGCACTCTGATTCACTGTCTGTTGCTTATGATGTGTTGGAGGTGTGAGTATCACACATTGTTCCAGTACACACATTGTCAGGAAGTGTAAGGGGAAAGACAGGTATCAGTAACACCCACATCTCTCTGTAATATGTCTATGTGATCTTCTTTAGTACTTGACATTTTCTTCCCCATTTTTTGCACAGGTTTTAAGCTAATAATGAATACCCCCGCCACTTTCTCGGCTTGTTTATTTCAATCAGTTCCATTGAAGATGCTAAAATGGAAATGAGGCACAACATTAATCAAGCATCCAAAAAAAAAGCCAGGGGGTTCCAATATAATTATCAGTCATCTTTTAAACCTGAGAAATTTGGCAGTGAGCAAACGTGATTAACTGTGCCCAATTCTGGGCACTACAGTTCAAGAAGGACATTGACAAGCTGGAACATGTCCAGATGAGGGAGATCAAATGGCAAAAGGTCAAGAAACCCAGACCTATAAGGAACGGCTTAGTGAGTGGGGTATGTTCAGTTTGGAGAAGAGAAGATTAAGAGGTGATACAATGGGGGGAGCATAAGAGGTTTATTTTTTCCAATAGACTTGTATTCACATGTTTCATAGAATCATAGAGTTGGAAGGGACCCTATAGGCCATCAGGTCTAACCCCTGCTCAGTGTGGGATTTCTAGGTAAAGCATCCTCAGCGGGTAGCTGTCCAGCCTCTTTGTGAAGCTACCCAGAGAAAGAGACTCCATCACCTTTCCAGGCAATTAGTTCCATGGCTCAACCACTCACATCATCAAGAAGTTCCTTCTAATCTTCAATTGAAATCTACCCTCCTGTAACTTAACCCTCTGAGGCAGCAGAGAACAAGCCTGCACCCTCCTCTTTGTGTCAGCCCTTGAGGTATTTAAAGAGTGCAATCATGTCACCTCTTAGTCTTCACTTTACCAAGCTGAACATGCCCAGCTCCTTCAGCCTCCCCTCACGTATTCTGTTCTCCACTCCTCTTATCATACTCATTGTCCTTCTCTGAATTCATTTCAACTTGTCTTTATCCTTCTGAAAACGAAGCACCTGGAACTGAACACAGTACTTGTGAAGAGGCCTAACCAGCACAGAATATAAGGGGGCTATGACTTCCCTTGATTTGGAAACTATGCTTCTATTAATGCAGGCTAAGATAGCATTTGCCTTCTTTGCTGCAGCATCACATGTTTAGCTTATGATCAACAATAATCCCAAAAGCCTTTTCACATTTGCTACTGCTGAGTCAAGTATTCCCCATCCCATACCTGTGCCTTTGGTTTCTGTGGCCTAAATGTAGAATTTGGCATTTGTCTCTGTTGAATTGCAATAATTTCAGTCCAGTTTTCTAATTTATCAAGTTCCTTTTGAATTCTATTTCTACCTTCCAATGTGTTAGCTACCCCTCTCAGTTTTGTATCATCTGCAAATTTGATAAGGATTCCCTCTGCCCCATCAGACAAATAATTGATAAAAATATTGAAGAATGTTGGCTCCAGGACAGAATGCTGTGGCAGTCCACTTGAGATCTTCTTTCAATCTGAAGCAAAGCCACTTGGTTTTCCAATCAATTATGGATCCATCTGATAGTATTTCCATCTATTCCATATTTAGTCAGTTTGCTAATCAAAATGTCATCGAGAACCTTATCAAATGCTTTGCTGAAATTCAGATAAATGGCATCTGCAGCATTCCCATCATATATACATACGTGCGCGCGCGCGTAGTTTGGCAGGATTTGTTCTTGACAAACCCATAGTGGCCCCCACTAATTACTGCATTGTAATTCAGATGCACTCCTACACAATCTGTTGTAATATTTTTCCCGGTGTTGAGGTCAGGCTGACAGGCCTATAGTTTCTTGGATCTTCTTTTTGCTTTTTTTTAAAGATATGGACAATGTTTGCTTCTCACTAGTCCTCTGGCACCTCACTTGTTCTTCAAGATGTCTCAGAAATGATGGCAAGCGGTTCTGCAAGTATGTCAACAAGTTCCTTCAGTACTCTGGGAAGGAACTTGCTGGACATATTTGACAAGATATCACGTAGAAGGCAGACTGAGCTTATTTTCTCTTGCTTAAGAGACTGTGACATGAACCAATGGATTTAAACTCCAAAGAAAAAGGATTCCACCTAAACATTAGAAAGAACTTTCTGATGATAAAAGCTGTTTGATAGTGAAATGGACCATATAAGAGGGTAATAAATGTTCCTTCTTTGGAAGTCTTTAGACAGAGATTGGATGGGCATTTCTCAGGAGTCCTGTGGTTGTGTATTCTGCATGACAAGGGGTTGGACTGCATGGCCCATTCAATGATTCTAAATAATGACTTGAGACACATATCTCTATTTATAGTTTGTCGTTGTTCTATGATGCAAGGAAATGACTTCAATTCCAAATAATATGGGAGCCGTTCTTGCTCTAAGAAACATTCACAACTCAATAGCTAATGTGAAATTTGTAATGGAGACCATAATGCATGATTTGTAGATTAATGCTGAGACTTTGTCATTCCCCATATATAATATGGTTTGCTTTCCTCATCACTGAAACTCCATGCCAGGAAAAAAACTGTACCTGTTCAACTTCTCCCTATTCTTCATGTATTAAATCAGGGTGTACAGTTGTGAGGTTGGAGATGGAGACCTATTTTCACCCCTACACTCTCCAGAAGGTCACATCAGTCTTTAGCTGGCAAACCTAGAAGTGATGTCATGTTACTTCCATTTCTTGTTTGGTGTAACTTTGGGCCATTTTTCTGGGACTGTGGTATGCATTGTCTATGCAGTGTAAAAGAAGCAAATCACCATGTTATAGGTAGTTGTGGTGTATTTGCAGCCATTTTGGAGGTGGAAAAGATGACCCAAAAATATTCCAAAAGATTTCAAACGGAGGGTGGAAGACTGGGGCAAGGGCATTGAATTGTCCACAGCCCTGTATTAAAACTACAAAAGCATGCTCGAGGAATAAGCAGCAATCCTAATTGTGGAAATCAAAAGGCCTGGATGGAGTAAGTGAAAAAAAAAAGCATACTAGTTGAGACCCCTTTCTGACCCAATGTGTAACCCTACTCCCTCCCAAATATGCTGGCTACAAGTAGATAAATAAATAAAGTCCTGGATTGCCTTTAACCTCACACTCTGTGCCACCTGTGCATTGTGCTTGGGGTTAAAAAGCTGTAAAAGCATATTTGGGAAAGCAGTCTGGGTTTCAGAATGGTGAAGGGTTTAACACTTCCCACTCCTATATACTTCTTCCCCTCTTTCCCTTTCTCCTTGTTAGAATATTGCTTTCCAGCAGTGTTGGTATGACATAACTTCTGTTTCATTCCCCCTCCTCCCCTTTGTCTTTAACAGAGAGTCAATAGACTTTCTGGTGGAAAGCCTGTGTTCTTTTGGAGCACCCTTAACAAGCACCTCGCTGCTAGTTAACACAGACGTGCCCCTCAAGAGCAGGTGGAAGGAATTTCCACTGGAGGAGAAAAGAAGCCCTCTTAAGCCTGCAGTGCAGGCACTACGTACTAACACATCTGCCACAGCCATAAGTTTTACGCTCCAGTTTTCAAAGCATTCTAACAGGTGTACTTCCTGTCTACGATGGAAAAAGCAAATTAAAAGAGGATGGCTGATGCGAGAGGGAGAAGAAACCATGATGAAGGAAGTTTGGCTTAGTACAGTCAAATAATATTCTGAGTGAGTATTGTTCGGTAGAGAAAAAGGAAGGATGAGAGAAGACTAGCAGTTAAAAAAAAAAAACCAAAATAGTCTAAGGCAGACTATCTGACAGTCACATAGAGTGCAAGCAAGGGATACCCTCCAACATTTCACAGATATAAACTGGCACATGTGGGCAAACAGCTTCAGAGTGTTGTCAAACTGGCAAAAAGGAAAAACACACAAGCTAGGAGAGGTTGCAGTGTTTTGCTTTTGACTGAATCTACAGAGAAGGGCAAGTTTCTGCCCCTCCCCTCCCTCCTGAATAAATTGAGTGCAAACTTCGCTCCTTTTTGAACTGAGAGCTTTTTTGCACTTTGGGAAGAAAACGGGGCAGTCTGTTACTCACCGGACTGGCGCACTCCCTCTGACGATCCATGCTGATCTGGAGCAGTGCGTGCCAGCGCTACACACTGCTCCAGGGACGAAAATGGAGGCTTCCGGTTGGTGGAGAGCCTGCACCAACCGGAGAAGCTCGCCAGCCGGAAGCCCTCTCTGGAAGATCTGCAGCCTCGCGCTGGTGCGAGCCTGCAGATCTACACAGGAGTGCAGCAACGGACTGGGGTGCGCCGGGCTATTGAAAGTTCTGGTCGTTCCGGAGCGGGCTGAAGTCCAAAACTACAGAAAGTACTCCGGACCCAGTTCGCCCCCAAGTGCAAACGTCCTCACTGGAGGACGCGCTGCCTCGTTTTAAAAACAAAATGCGGAAAAGGTCTGAGTTTGCAGCAATAAGACAAGGAATAAGAGGGGACAGCAGAGAATTGAGACTGTGCCTGCCAAATCTGATGGTTGGGGGATATGGACTATTTATTTATTTAAATATTTATTATATTTATAGGCTGCCTTTCTTCCAGAATTGGGACCCAATTAAACACATTTAAAAAAATTTAAAACATTTAAAAACATTAAAAGGATATAAAATCATAAAACACTAAAACAATATTCAATTTACAAGAAATTAATAAATAAAGCTACCCAGCTTATGGAAAAGCCTGTTGGAAAAGAAAAGTTTTTGCCTGCCAGTGAAAGGAGAGCAAGGTATGGGTCCAATTTTACAGAGCACAGCTTTCTATCAATGGAGAAAGCACAGCATCCTTGCTGTTACGGGATCATTTCTACAGCAGTGAGAGCCACTAACTCAAACATAACCACACTGGTGTAATTTTATGCTGTTGAGTAGGTGAACAGGATCTTGACTATTGACTCATAAGGAGGAAAAGCCAAGACCTTGAAATTGCCCATTAACAGCATCAAGTCAATAGGCTTGCTATTTTACCAGAGATAATGAATTTCTATTTAAATTCTAGTATTTGTTTACCTTTTGTGTTATTCATAAGTGGCCATCGTATTAAGGCAGAGATCTCATAGTGGTAAATTTGTGTCTAGGTTATGTCAGGTTGTTAAGCTCCATGAAAATACTAACCAGCTGAATATGCATTTTTTGCTAACTGCTATTTTGTATTTAGACATTGCAAAAAGGGACTACTTTTTATCCAGGCTTCAGTAAAGCTAACTGCTGCGTCATTGTTATCCAAAGGCTGCTTGCTATTACAATGTGTTTTGTCTAAGGGAAGAATGGGAAAAAAAGAAAGTAAGGTTGGCAGTGCTAGGATGTTATTAAACAAAGGCCATTTCCGCACTAGCGTGTTATAGCGTGACGATTCCACTTTCAACATCCTCTGGAATCCTGGGGTTTGCAGTTTCAGGAGGGGCCAGCCGGCCCCTCCCGAAACTGCAAACCCCAGGATTCCAGAGGATGTTGAAAGTGGAATCATCACGCTATAACACGCTAGTGCGGAAATGGCCAAAGTAGTGAGAAGACAGGGATAGAGAAATATTCAAGGGGAGTCGTGCTGGTCAAGGGTGTAGGGGGTTGTAGCAAGCACCAGTCTGAGAAAGCTAATGGGGGGGGCAGACACATGGGGGGATTTATGACTTGATCAATGAATGCTTTGTATGCCTAAACTTGTATTGATAACCTATAAAATGTGTATGTTGTATGTACCATCCAGTTTCAGCATCTTCTGCAAAAGTGTGCTTTGTGTTGCTCATGCTTATCCATAAACAATAAAGCGCTGTTTATCTCAAAGTAAGTTTGGGGAGTGTGAGTTATCCACTACATGAAAGACTACCGCTCCAGACTGCAGGTGAGGTCTATATATCAGACTTCCATGTGCACTGAAAACTTGATATCAGGAAGAGTGGTTCTATTCTAGTATTTACCTTGACATGCATAGTCAATTGTAGTACAGATGGTATTCTTGTGTAGGGTAGAACTCTATGTGAGAACAGTTGTATGTTGACTGATTCAATGAGAAATAGGCATAAGACCTCAGGATGCCAAATTCTGAACTGCCAGTCTATTGCTTTCTCTTTAAATAGCAGTTTGATCAGCAGCAGTTAGCAAGGATAATCTTTATCACCTGTGCTGTGACAAAAGGTTACCTGCTGATTTCTGCAGACAAATGTTCTGCTAATGGGACCATAAAAGGCCAGGGCATTTTCTTTCCTCTGGCCAGTTGGCATAATCACTAAGATTTTAAACTGGTTACTGCCAACATCCGACAAGGCTATGCAGCTGTTCAGGACCTTTCAAGACTTAAAAGGTCCACAAAATCACAGTCCAGACCTGCTGAAAATCTGCTCCATTGCTTCCTCTGCTCCAGGATGGTTGAAAACTCTGCTCCACTGCAACTCAAAATAATCTCATGGAATGGACTGAAGACTGTAGAAAATGAGGCTGCACCATCTTTTTGCTTGAGAATGAACAGGTCTCCTGGGTTGTAGAATTCACTGCCACCTTCTTCCTCCAAAATCTACTGAAATGTTGAACTAGTCCCAAAATCTGTAATACTTTGAATATTGCCAGACAACATGTGATTACTGTCCTTGTACAATACTGTTGATATTTTGTGCTTTCAAGTCATTTCCAACTTATAGTGACCCTATCATGGGGTTTTCCGGGACTGAGAGTGTGGCCATTTCCACACTAGACTGTTATAGCAGTATTAGGCCCTCCCTAAACTGCAAACCCCAGGATGTCATAGGATGTTGAAAGTGGAATAATAGCACTATAACAGTCTAGTGCAGAAATGGCCTGTATAATGCACTAGTGGGTTTCTATGGCAGAAAGGGGACTGGAACCTCCAGGGTGGTAGCCCAAAGCTCAAATCACTACACCACACTGGCTCTCAGTAGGTTACTATTTAGTACTAATAGTACAATATCTCACCCAGTATGATTGAGATTGGGGAGTTATGCTTGGGGATGTTATGTCTCCTTGCTGTTCTTAAATTAATTAAAATGCTCACCTGTGCATCATTTTTTCTGCCTCTAACACAGGAATGAGTAATGGTGGCCCTCCAGATATTTTGGACCTCATTTCTCATCAATCCACAGTCAGTAGCAAGGAATTATAAGCTTTACAATTGAAAAAACATGAGAGTTGTCTCCCTGCTTTAACCAAAGTTACTCTTCAGCTCTGCTTCAGGGGTAATTTCAATATCCTGGACCATTTCCGCACAAGGCTGTTATAGTGCTATGATTCCACTTTCAACATCCTATGGAATCCTGGGGTTTGCAGTTTCGGGAAGGGCCAGCCAGCTGCTCCCGAAACTGCAAACCCCAGAATTCCATAGGATGTTGAAAGTGGAATCATAGCACTATAACAGCCTTGTGCAGAAATGGCCCTTGTTTACACTTTTATGTATTTTAGAGTTTTTGTTGGGCAGGATTATCAGAAAAGAACAGGGATGAAAGTGAACTGAGTAGCATTGGGAGCTATATATAGCTGGTCATTCATGTTTAATTGTAATGGCAGAGCAGGAAAAGGAATATTGAAGCTGTCCAGATATTATTCAACTGCAAATCCCAGTAGCTATAGCCAGCATGGCCAGGGATGAAGAATTCTGGAAGCTGCAGTCCTACAGTCTCTTGAGGGCCACAGTATATTCATGCTATGACAGAGGAAAAGAATGACAGACCATATCAATTGCATTCTTTCCTTCATTGAATTTATATCCCATCTTTCTCCTATGAATGGGCATCAAGGCAACTTCAAATTAAATAGTAGCAATGCAATTGAAATTTGAGACACAGTGTGGTCTAGTGGTTTGAATACTGTACTAGGATTTCAAGGTTCAAATCCTTGTTTAGCTATGAAACCACCCTGGGTGATCTTGGGCAAGTCACACTCTGTCAGCTGCACAGTTCCTCCTTGGAACAGATCTTGCCAAGAAAACCCTGTTGTAGGTTTACCTTAGTGTTGCCATAAGTTGGAAATGGCACACTGCAACAACAGCTGAAGTTTAACATGAATAAAAGCATAAAAAACAGAATTTTAAAATTATGTGGTCCCAATTTTAAAATGCACACAAATAAACAAAAACATAGCACCCATCAACTTAAACGCCCCATCTCCAACAAAGACTGTTGGTTGCCAATGGCCTTCCTGTTTGTTTTTTAAATGGTCTTTGCATGATGATGGGCGCATGTTGTCATCAAAGGCTGCTTCTCCAAAGTAGGTGAGACAATAGTGTTGGACAGTCTCAGTGACAAAGCACTATGCAGAAAATGCTGGTGGGAATTTCAAAAATTGCAAAACATCAGAATGATTTTTTTTTAACAAAAGGATTGGACAATACCTGAAAAGAAAAGAAAAAATAGAATTTAGAACGCAGTGGTCTAGAACAGGGTGGAAAAGAGTCAGCCATTGGGCAAGTTCCAGCCCCCACCTCCCCCAAAGTTCAATTTTTTAATTTTTTGCTTTCAAATGCCTTCTAGGAGCACAGGAGACAATTTTACCACATTTCCCCCCAAAACACTATTTTAGGACCTTTTTAAGTACAAGAAATACTTTATTCTGCTTTGGTTAGACCACACCTGGAATACTGTGTCCAGTTCTGGGCACCATGTTTCAGGAAGGATATTGACAAGCTGGAATGTGTCCAGAGGAGGGTAACCAAAATGATAAAGGGTCTGGAAGACATGCTCTGTGAGAAGAGGCTTCAGGAGCTAGGTATATTTAGCCTAACAAAAAGAAGATTAAGAGGTGACATGATAGCCATGTTTAAATATTTGAAGGGATGTCATCTTGAAGATGGAGCAAGCTTGTTTTCTGCTGTCCCAGAAACTAGGACACGGAACAAAATACAGGAAAAGAGATTTCATCTAAACACCAAGGTGAACTTCCTGACAATCACAGCCATTCGATAGTGGAATCTGCTGCCTTGAAGTGTGGTAGAGTCACCTTCTTTGGAGGTTTGGAGGTTAAGCAGAGGCTGGATGGCCGTTTGCTGGGGGTGCTTTGAGTGTTTGTTCCTGCATGGACTCGATGGCCATTGTGATCTCTTCCAACTCTATGTTTCTATGATTCTAAGTGAATCAGTAAGAAAGCAAAATATTCCAGGACCCATTTATTTGACTTTTTGGCAATCCTTGGTATCTGTAGGACTCTTGTCCAGCACTACATTCAAATGAATAGATTTTCTTTTTGCCATCCTTCTTCACAATCCAGCTTTCATAACCATAGATAGAATCAGAGATATTATGGCATAGATGATCCTGACTGTGCTATTCAATGATATATCTTTATCTTAGGGATCCGAACCTAGTTTCTTCATAGCTGTTCCTTTCAGTCCTTACAAATGAGTGCTGCTCAGAAAACTCTAGGATTTATTTCTGCCTGCATTACTATAATTCAGGAATGTGAAATACAAATATAAAATTTGGGCTGAACTATCAACAGTATTATCCACTAGGATCTGAGACTGCAATAGGTGAGGTTCTTTCCTCCCCATGTACCATGGTTTCCATTTCACCTGAAGCCCAAAGCTGGCTGGTATGGTAATTAAATAACATTCATTTTTCCCTGTATAGTGCTGACATCTGGTGGTGGAGGAAGTCATGACAATAGTTACTCCTTCTTTTCCCTGGAAGCATGGGCTCTGGAAAAACTTTTTGGAAATCTAAAGGAACATATAAAGGTGTCAATGCAATTCCTTAAGAGTGCTGTTACATTCTCAGGTTGCCACTGATACCTATCTGCAGAAGAATTCAAAGCACATTTGGGTGCTCCTGGCTAGCAAAAAATATGAAGTTTTTTGTACTAAAGCTTAAGTGAAACACTGGTGAAATGTATTATGCAGAGAATTGTACTCCTGCTAGGGTTTCCAGATCTTAGGCCATTAGCTAAAGTCTCAAGGAACTGCTGTGCTTTTTCTGATCGCTGGACAAGGAAACAAATATCTAGATGAGCAGCACTGAAGAAGGTGAAAGTGTTAATTGATGTATGTGAGATGGATACCCATCCCTGCCCATTCCCGACTGATAGCAGTACTTTCCATTTCATTGCAAAGTTATTTGTTGCACATTTGTACTGCTGGTGCACCAAGAAGCCTGGAACAAGGAAAGAGAAATGGTGTGTGGGTGTGTCCATGGCTCTGGATCTGTCACACCTGATGTATCAAGACAAGGAGTGGACTGCCAGTGTTGTGACTCATATTCCTTTTGTTGTACAAGGAATGGCAATAGCAAACCAGGACCTAAAGAAAGATATCCCCAGAGTAGGCAGTGAATGTTCCACACATTCTAGAAGCAGGCAGTGCCTGGGAAATTTCTTACATGTTTTAAATGGAGACTATCCTGTGAGATTGTAAGGCCCAAGCTCAAGATCTAGGGATGACCCATTTATGATTTCACAGGAGTGGGTCCTGGTGATGTTACAATGATTCCTCATGCATCAGCACAGAAAAAACTGTTCAGATTTTTAAAAAACCACAAACTTCAATGAGAAAATGCACACTTTTCAAGGCAGTGCACTCACCCTGAGATTGTTCCTAAATACCCTGAGAACCAAAGGAGGAGGACCAGGCCTTGAGAGCCAGTAACCTTAGCTCTTGTGTACTGTAAGTAAGGTTGTATGGAACACTAGCCTAATGCTGCACCTAGGTAGAATTTGGTACATAACTGACCACTGGGTTTGGTATTTTTTTTTTCACCCTTCTTCTGGGTTTCCGTATTATCTGGCTAGCCAGATTTTACCCAGGTTCTTGTCCCATTATCCTAATGTCCATGTCCATAAAAGAGCTGGGCCAGAATTAGGTCCAGCCCAACTTCCAACTTATGTTGTGTTGGAGCAAAAGAGGACTCACCCCATGGCATTGCAAGAGTCTACCCCATGATATAACAGGGACCACCTATATTTTATTAGGACTGCAACATTTAGCTCAGGCCATTTCCGCATGAGGCAAGGGAATCGCTCCGTGCCGTTACTCACCAGATCTTCTGGCTCCTCGGTCTGGTCCAGGGTGAATCGGAGCAGTGTGTGGTCTTAGATCTGAACTGTTCCGGCTTCCAAAATGGCGGCTTCTGGTTGGTTGTGGGTCCTAATCAACTGTGAAGCTCACCACGCCTAAAGCCCGTCCTCTGCAGATCGCAGGCTAGCATTGGTGCGAGCCTGCGAATCTGCACAAGGGAGCAGGAACACAATGGCGCATTCCAGGAAAATAAAGACCTGTTTTTTGCATTCTTTAAAAAACATGCTGGAGGACCACTTGGGGTCGTTTTGGAGCGGACTGAGGTGCGGATCTCCAGTAAGTAGTCCGCTCCTAGTCTGCTCCAAGGTGCAGACATCCTCCATGGAGGACACACTGCACCGTTTAATTCGCCCATTTGGAAAAGGCTTCAGTTGTTTCAGACTATTTCCCCACATAGACCTCTTGAAAATTGCTGGAGCTCTTCTTGAACTATGTATTCAATACCTGTTTACATTATACAAATCAAACTATTTGTGTAATTCATAGTTTATTTATTTATTTAGGTTCAGTAATGGCATCACCGTCAAAACCAATGCTGTGTTTTGAAAATCATGGGCCCAATTCCATGCTGCCAAGAAGAGCCCCTTGAACAGGTAACATTTCAGAAGAAGAAAAAAACCAGACTTCACTAATACTGTATTGTGAAAAACACAGTATGAAAGTCACAACCCCCAACCCTCTTGTAGCCTATTCAGTAGCTTGACCTTGCTCTAAACTGCCTCAAATTTCCTTCAAAGAAAGAGATAAATATATCTCATGCAGGCCCAACAGCACATATTCACAGCTCTCTTCTGCAATACTGGATCCCATTTGACTAGCACTTGTAGATCTCCAGTTGAGCACAGTTTGAGAACCTTGGGTGCTGCCAAATTGATGGAAAAACAAATCAGAATGTATTGAGAATTTCCAATTCTCTTTTTTGTTTGTGCGTTTGCTTTCGTTTTTCATTGTATCTGCATATTTGTGGATTTGCACCCAGTCTCTTTCTTGAAACATCCCAGGTTTCTTTCCTTCCCTCTCTCTCTCATTATTTGTCATATACAGATTTGTTAAGCTTTCAGAAATTTATTTTCCCCACTTTCCACTGAGGCCTTTCATTATTATTTGGGAGTTATAGTGCCAAAATGGTTTAGCAATATTGCAGTAGTTAAGCATTAGTATCATTTTGTTTTAGTGCCAACACTCCCCTCGTGGCCTAGAAACAATAGCTGTGCTTACAATTGCAAGCTGTGCTTGCAATGCCATCTTTACTGCTTCCGATAAAGTGGAAACACAGAGGTAACTACAGATAAATTTCATTTCAGAAAGTACTTTATAATGATAGAGGCTTATTTAGGTTACATAGTTGTATAGTATCCATATTCCACTCGATTACCTTGTTATCTCAGAGGTCTACCCACAATGCCAGTGCCTCCACAAAATGGTGGGAATTTTAACTCAAACAGGGAGGTCTGCTGGAGGGGGTAACCTAATAACACCTGTGTATACCAGTACTAGTACAGGAATACCAGCCAGAGAGTAAAGGATGATTGTTTGAAAGATATTTTATCTGGGGGAATTATCAATCACAAGCATGCAATATCCAAGCAGTCTCACAAACACACCAGGCTAACTGAAGGAAAAAGGAGGAAAGTTTGGATAGTGAGAGTTTTAAAGTGAAGTGGGTAATATTATGATAACTGAAGCCCCTGTCAGAGCTGCTGCTGATGAGCAGCAGCTGTTGGTCCCTGTTGCTCAGGGTGGAGATGATGAGCAGCAGCTGTTGGTCCCTGTGGCTCTGGCTGGAGAGGAGTCCTGCAACTCAAGAGCTCCCCCTGCTGCCATGGACCAAGCAGGCACGGACGTCCCTCTGCCTGCTCCTTTAGAGCAACAGGGATCCGATTCTGTGCCTGCTCCTTTGGAGCAACAGGGATCCGATTCTGAAGAGGCTCTGGAGCCTGGTTCAATAAGCCCCCAATCAAGGTGGAGGGCTGTGCAAAGGGAGGCTTCCTTGGCTAAGTTTAAGAAGTGGTGACCGGACACACCTGTGCCTGGGGCTATATAACTGCCTGCCCGGGAGCTTCCCTTTGCTTGTGACAAACTTCTTACAAGCCCTCTTCTTGCCTGTACCTTGCTCCCAGCACCTGTTTCCTGCTACCTTGAATTGATCTCTGGACTCTTGACCCTTGGTTTTGGAATTCTGATGATGGCTTTGCTTGATGCTCTGGTAAATGAACTTCCTTGAGTAAGTGCTTGCTTGTCTCCTCCTGGCTGGACTTTGCTGGCTCTCCCACTCTCTTCTCCAGGCTGGCTTGCTGCCCAGGTCTCTGACCTTGACAAATATTTACTAATCCAAGAGCAGAGAAGAAGCGATGTGGCTTAGACCCCTTCTGCACAAGGTGAGTGAATTGCTCCATGCCATTACTTACCGGCTCTTCTTGGGTATGAAGTAACGCAGGTTTTCCCTTGAGCCCTTCTGTAGGGCTCCTCCATTGGTGCAGGGCGAACCGGAGCAGTGCGAGGTCTGTAGATCCGTATTGCTCTGGCTCAAAATGGCGGCTTCCTGTGACTTCCGGCTCAAAATGGTGGCTTCCGGTGGCTTTGTAGCAGTGGACCAACTGTTGATGCTGGCCACGCCCACAGCCTGCCTTCGGCTGATCTCAGGCTTGCAGTGGTGCAAGCCTGCACATCTGCACAGGTAAGTAGGAATGCAATGGTGCCTTCCAGAAAATGTAAAGACCAGGATTTTCCGGTCTTTACTTAGCACAATGGAGGACCACTTGGGGGTGGGTTGGATTGGACTGAGGTGCAGAACTAAGTTAAATAGTCCACATCTAGTCCGATCCAAGGTGCAGACAACCTCTGTGCCAGAACGCCTTGGTTCGTTCTAACTGCCTCATGTGGAAAGGGCCCTAGACGCAGAGTCTAGGGTCAATACATAAACAGAAATCAGAGGGGTAGAGTGACAACCAGCAACCAGCGTACTGCAAGTTGCCTAGCCCAAAACGGGGGTTTAAATACTCTTTTTCTGCCTAGAGTGCAAAGGTGTTAATGGCTCTCCAGCAGCATAAACATGGGGTCCAGAATGGACTAATGGCCTTAGTGTTAGATGACAAAAGGCTAATGGGAATCTTGATAGCTCCTTGATTGCTGGATAGGTGTGAGGGCAAAAGGGAAGTTTGTTGGGCAGAGGAAGAGTGGTTAAGATAATCAGCCATCCTGTGGGAACATTATAGATGTTATTGTTTCTAAAAGTTGAGTTGTAGAAGGCTGACTGTCAATTCATTGCTGGAATTTCCCTATTTATTTCCTGACTACGACCTGGCTATGCCTTGAGGTCTTTCCTGACCTAGTTTTGCAACACACGTGTGCAGCCAGTTTCTTCTTGCCAGCAAGCTTTCAGTCATAGCTGAATATAATTTATATTTTATGCCAATTAAATCATACTTGCCAATTAAACCATATCAAAGGGTGGAGATATATGGCCTATTAATGACATCTATTATTAAATACTACTAATCACCAGAACAGAAAATTTAGAATTGTGAGCTTCAAGGAAGTATAGCAAAGGAAAAAAACAACTGTTCCCAGAGGGATAGAAAGTCAATTGTATATCTGTTTTATCTTTCTTCCTTCCTTTCTTTCTTAATAATTTTATTCACATTTCAACAAATAAAACAAACAATGATTTCTGCAATGTTTATAGGTAATGTTATTTCTTCTTCCTTTCCTTTCTGGATTACAATTATTGATATTCCCTCTATTTATAATCCCACGTATCGCAATAAAATGTTAATAATCTATGATTTGTTAGTTCCTGCTATATATCTCTACTTGTTACATGATATTTCATTAAGTGTTAACTGTATAATAATTGTTATCATGAAAAATGTATTACCCTCTGTCAACCCTCAACCCAAATCTGTAACAATCTTCCACTCTTTATTAATATCCTCATCCCTTTCAATTTTTGTGTAAGTATGTCCGCATGTCTGTCTGTCTGTCTTTCTTTGGGAGTTGTAGTTCAGATGGAAGTTTAGGTTACAGTTTTATAGTTTTGTTATTGCTTTTTGTAATTTCCCCTCCTTTTTTGGTAGGCATTTAGTTTTATAGTACTTAAAATTGTTTTGCATATTAATAAAAATATTATTAAGATAAAGAAAGTACTGGGTCAATTTAAACTGACTTGGGAATTTGGAATTAAAAATCTAGCAACCTGGGAGTTCCCAGGAAATATTCTGGAAATGAGGAAATGTCATAGGAATCTCTGAAATAAAAACAGTTTGTACAGGAACAAAAGCTGGGACTTCAAGAGACTTGTCTTTCTGGAGGTGCCCTCTGTTGATTAATCAGTTACCCCATTTTCCCATCAAGTAGACCAGCCCTTCCATTAGACGTCATGAGGCAATTTTCTCAGGCAGCAGATTTGGGATGTCAGGAAATTGAGGCATATTGTTAAGTACTGAATTTATTATGGTTGTGTTTTTACTGCCAGGTAACAGAAAACATGTTTGTGGGATTTTCTGCCCTGAATTATACAGGAAAGAATCCAAGCTGTAAACACTTTTCAAAAAGAATACTATTGAAAATTATATTTATTTCTCATTTATTTGTTAAATGTGGATCCCACCTTCCCATGAAATGGTGCTCAACAAATCAACAAAAAATCCAAGAAGGTAGTGTGTGTCTGTATGTCACCCATCACCACTTCTATCTCAGACAGTATCCAAAAGTTGTACATGACAGTAATGTAAGGCTATTGCAACATCACAGACAGTTTTAGACTCCAAAAGAGCTATACTTTCTCCCTGTTTAAAGTGTTACACCTTGAATATTCACAAGTGGCAGGGAGGAAAAGGAAGATTGTCCACAATTGTGTTTTCTTTGGACCTGCAACTGTGCAGTAGTGGGCTACTAGGTGAGGACTGTACCAGGCTGTGAGATTTCAGGGCCAAAACCTAAGACCTAAGGATGATTCCTTTGTCACAGAAGCCAGACTCTGGTGATATTACAGTAGTAATATCACATAAGGCACTCCAGCGCTGTCATTAAATGCAATATATTAAGCACCAACCACTATTGCATAGAAAATGATGCCATTCAAGTAAAAGACATCAAATCTAACAAATGTGAAACACACATATTTTTCAAGGCAGTGCTGTTACTTCCAGTACGGCACCCTGGGTGAGGACCCCCAGATATCATTTTGATATCAACCAATTCGGCCTGAGCTGGGCTTTTTACAGCCACCCCACTCCATGTGTTTGCGAGGTTCTCCAGACAAGCACGGACAGAGTTCGGCTGCTAATGGTTATGCATTCCAGACCTCATTGAAGCCAGCAACTCAAGCCTCACTTGGAGCTTCAGGGAACTTCCATCTGCAAACTTCACAATAGTGGCATGGCTCTCAGCCGAGTCAGTTCTTCATGTTGGGCCATCAACGTACCGGCCACGCTATTGTCATCAAGAGCAAATCCAATCATGTTAAATCTGACCTTTCCAAATCCTTCTTCAGCGCCAAAACTCCTTTTGTTCTCATCTGGCTTGCCATAGCAGGTAGGCACAAACTCCCCTATAAAAACCCCGCATTTTCAAACAGTCTTCGGATCACTCTGGACTTCCATCTAGCCTTGCTGCCGCTCTGTCCAATGAAGTTTTCCCCTCAGTTCTCCATAATTGAGTCTATCTCCCCTCTTTGGACTCTTCGGACTACTTCGGAACCCCGTCTTTCTCTCCAGGACAACAAGACCAGGTGTCGTATTACCCACCCCTACGCTCTCCAATTCTGCTTTCCAGTTAGTTAGTGTGTGTGCGTTGGTTTATTTTCTGTTTATTGTCTAATAAAGCTGTTATTTTTGGTTACTTTAAACTTGCATGCCTGTTCCCTGACCTGAAGCCGTAGACATTGGATTAAAGATCTCATTAAGTTACCCTGCCTCTTGTTTAGCCAAGAAAGTGCTCCAGCTAATTTCCCCCAATTGGTATTTTTAATTGGCAAAGTGGGCGCCCCTCCAGGGACCCCCCAAATCACAGGGTAACAGTGCTCTTGCCCTGAGATTCCTCCAGAGATCTGGAAAAGAGGCCCTAGAGCTGAGATCTGGAAACCCTAAACCGGACTAATGCATCCAGTTTGAATCAGTGGAAAGGACAGATATTTCTTGGGGGTGGGGGTCAGGTGTGTTGCTCCTTGTGATGTCTCATGGGGAAAAAAAGATCACTAGCAGCCATGTAGACTGTGCATGTCTTGAACCTGGAAAAAAAAATCCTGCTCAGCTGTGAGGACTAGCAAAGATCACCTCAGGCTAAAGTACCCTTCTGGTCTGGATGGTGTACATTAGAGAAAAATAAAATAAAGCTTGTAACCTCTGCACTGTAGAACTTTTTGAAAACCCCCAAGGAGTGATCAGACTCACTAAGCACGCCCACCCGTTAAGCAACATGCCTTTATGACATTACACCATTTATAATATATCTAAGCACACAGTTATACAAAATTAAAAAAGAAAAAGAAAAGAACAAATCCATTCTGTGACTTGTTGCAAAACTTCAGGACAATAACTCCAGATGTTCTTATTTCAGCTTGTCAAAAAATTAGACCTTTTTCTTTTAGGAACCAAAGAAGCAGGAGGGGGCAAATTGGCCAGATCATGTTGTCAAATGTGGGGGGTGAAATTCTGGAAGATTTATGAGCCTGTTGAGCATTGCTTGAAGAGATATGTAGACATCTGACATCTGTATTCCTTCCTCCCATCCCCATTATCACACTGTTCTTATGCTAAAGGGATTACAATTTGCTTTCTGTAGTGGATTTTCCATGAAACACTAAAATAATGGAAGAAATTAACTTTTGGGATCTTCCATGCTTCAGATCTCTAACTGGCTTACATTGCAGTGCAGCACACGTCAGTATCATAAAGAGAACAGTGCACATATAATGCTAATGGCATGGGCACATGATTATCATGTGTGACGGTCTACTATGTGGATTTCATGGTTTTCTATGTGTGTATGTGCAAAAGATTGTGAGAGTGTAGATCACTGTCACCAGCGCATTGGAATCTTCTACTGTTCTTGACCACCCTTTTTCTGACGTTTCATGGGGTTTCCCTCTTTCTGTCTCTTATAGACTGTTCTTCAAACTGTAAGAACATAAAAAGAGCCATATTGGATCTGTCCAAAGACCTATCTAGTCCAACATTCTGGTCACACAGTAATCAGCTGTAGAATCATAGAGCTGGCAGAGACCCCAGGGGCCATCCAGTCCAAACACCTCCCATGCAGGAACACACATCAAAGCACTCCTAACAAATGGCCATCCAGCCTCTGCTTAAAAACCTCCAAAGGAGGAGACTCAGCCACACTCCCAGGCAGCAAATTCCACTGCTGGACAGCTCTGACCATCAGGAAGTTCTTCCTGAGGTTCAGGTGGAATCTCTTTTCTTGTAGCTTGAATCCATTGCTTCTTGTCCTAGTTTCTGAAGCAGTGGAAAACAAGTCTGTTCCCTCATCAATATGATATCCTTTCAAACATTTAAACATGGCTATCATATTCCCCCTCTTAACCTTCACTTCTGCAGACTAAACACCCCCAGCTCCCTAATCTGCTCCTCATAGGGCATGGCTTCTAGACCCTTAACCATTTTGGTCGCTCTCCTCTGGACTTGCTCCAGCTTGTCAATATCCTTCATGAACCATGGTGCCCAGAACTGGATGCAGTATTCCAGATGAGGTCTGACCAAAGCAGAATGGAGTGGTACTATTACTTTCCTCAGTCTAGACACCATACTCCTATTGATGCAACCAAGAATTGTGCTGGCTTTCTTGACTGCCATATCACACTGCTGACTCATGTTCAGCTTGTTGTCTACTAGGACTCCTAGATCACATTCACACATAGTGTTGTCCAGTCAGGTGTCTCCCATCCTATATTTGTCATTACATTTTTTTTTTGCCTAGGTGTATGACTTTACATTTCTCTCTGTTGAAATTCATTTTGTTAGCTTTGGCCCAGCTCTCCAATGTGTCAAGGTCACTTTGAATTTAACCCCTCCCAATTTGGTATCATCTACAAATGTATGTCCATGGGAAGTGCACAAACAGGACATGAATGCAACCTTTATGCTCCCAAGCAGCTAATATAGAGGGATCCTATAGATACCCATATATTTGTCTTGAGTAGTGCCAACTAGGTGGCATTCTCTACTTGTCCAGCTTGGCAACCATAACTACTTCATGGGGTAATGAATTACATGGTTTAAATATGTAGTTAAGTAGTATATGGAAATACAAGAAAAGCTACTCCCTACCATGCAGAACTGGAATAAACAGTAACTATTTGTGTGCCACACTCCCCACCACGGGTACTGAGATAGACTAGTCATATGTATCCAGCTTTATAACAGGCAGTATCTGAAAGGTTGTCAGGTATAATCCTTCCTCTGAAGTCATCCTCTGTGTAGAAAGTAATCCAGATCAAGTTTGGTAGACATCAATTACCATAGGAAGAGATAGCAGGGGCTTTGCATTTGCCCATCAGTAGATTGTTATTTGGACAGCAGAGTGAGTAGAAGGCACACAACTCATTTGGTCAGAGTCTTCCCTACACTACCATGCTGAGATGTGTTGCATTTCTGCTTCAGTCAGGGATGTATAGCCCTTCTTTTGTCCAACAACATCTGAAGGTACATGCTGGCCAACTCTGTTTTAGGAAGTCAGTTTGAATGACAAAATATAATCCTAGTCTCTGAATCCCTGTCTGGATAATCACATGGCTCTCAATAGTATAAAAGGCAACCTTGTCTGGCTTATTGCTTCAGGACCTTTACCTATTACTTACTTCCTGCTGTTTTTCAAAACTTATGCATCAGTGACATACCAGCAAAACCACGTTTTTCCCCCTCACTACTGTGGCTGTAGCAGAAGTTGTGCATCCTATAAAACACTACTCTGGGTAGCACCCAGAGACATTTAAGTGGCAAAGCCAGCCTTCATTCTTCACTGTGTGATGATGGGCTGGGAAGGATGTAGAATATAGATAATATTTATCTTGCACATAGTCAAGTTGAGAGAAAATTGGTTACAGATGTCTCACAGCTGTACAGGATACCTATGTTTCATTTGAAGCTTGCTGTAAATCTGGATGCTTAATGTACCTGCTCCAGTGATTTTAATTTAGGGGACACTGGGAATGTCCCTGCACATAACCCTCATATTTTATTATAAGAGGGAGGGAGGTAGTTGGGGTTTGAGGCATCTCAAGGGAGGTGCTGTTAGATTTATGGAAAGGCTATGTTACAATGAGCAGTTTGAGGAGTATGACAAAAAAATATCTTTCATTGATTAGCAAAGTTGTAAAAAAGAAATCAGTGAAAATGGGTTTCCTTTAAAAAAAATCCTCTTTGGGGCCATAATAAAAGTGCTCTATTAGATTTATTGTCTTTCTTTCTCATAGGTATAATATACATGTTCTATGACTGATTCTCTCACTTCTGCCATTAGGGAATGCCTTTACACCAAGCTCTCTGTTCAGGAACATTGCAGCGCATTCTGGGACATTTTCAGTGTGCATGTATTCTCTTTAAAGAGGGCATTGGTCAGGTTTATTGACAAGACAGGATTAAGGTGGTTGGGGCCCTGCAGCAGCTCCAAAAGCAGCCTCCTGCCCGCTGTCTGCCTTGAACACAAGTCTGAGCTAGTCTAGGAACAATGGTTTAGAAACTGTATACAGAAATGAATTTATATCCTTAAAGAGCCCTGGGGATGCAGTGGTTAAATGCCAGTACTGCAGCTACAACGTTGTGAGTTCGATCCTGCAGGGTTGCGGGTTAACTCAGCCTTCCATCCTTCTGCAGGTTGGTAAAATGAGTACCCAGCTTGCTGGGGGCAATTAGTTTAAAACATTGTAAACCGCTTAGGGAGTGCTTTGCACTGATAAGCGGTATAGAAATGTAACTGCTATTGCTAACTGCTATATATCTACAATACAAAGTACAGTAGATGACAAAGACAAGATCTTCATGCACAAACCCATTTTCAATAACTTCATTGAGACTAACAGCCTGACCCTATATTTTTACTCAGTTATTGAAAATGGTGTAACAACAAAAACGATGATCCATTGCAACTCTTTGGAGAAGGGGCCACAGAGAGACCTACAAAGACAAACCTACAATGCTGTGGGTGGGTGGGTGTGTTGGGTGGAATAATAACCATAATAATCATAGGCCATTTCTACACTATCCTCTTATAGTGCTATTATTTCAACATCCTGTGGAATCCTGGGGTTTGATACCTCTTCCTAAACTGCAAACCCCAGGATTCCATAGGATGTTGAAAGTGGAGTAATAGTACTGTAACAGGTTAGTGCAGAAATGGCCATAATAATCATGATAACATTGATGATGTTATCTTGAGAGTCTTTGAAACACACAAAAAACCTCTAAGAGAATCTAAAATCCAGTCTTTTGCATGTCAACCACAATGTATCTCACATCATCCATTTGCCTGTCTGTTCAGCAGTACTATGCACAAAACCTTCATATGGATTTCTGTCTATAAGAAGGACTAGAGTATGCAGAAGAAAGCAGAGACAGTGCAATACATTCAGAGAACTTACAACTCTCAGTATTTTATGATTCTACGATTTCAGTCTCCAGGTCCCAAAGAGAAATTTGAAAGTTTGCAGACAATATTGTGATTTCTAGGGGATTGGTAGGACTCCAGTACCCTACATATTTTTAGCTCAAAAACAAAAAAAAATCATCAGAGTAGGAGGAATAAATGAACAAGTACTATATAGACATTTGACAGATTAAACTGAAAGAGTGCTTACCAATAGTTTCTCTTCATCCTGGAATGAAGTGGCTAGTGGGTTGCTTCATGGTTCTGTCACGGGGCCAATGTTCTTCGGCAACTTTATGAATGGCTTAGATGATGGAATTAAAGGGATGCTTTTCGAAATTGGGGATGACACCAAATGAGGAGGGGTAGCTGATACCCAGAGGACAGGATCAGAATTCAAATAGACCTTAACAGGTTGGAGAGGTGGGCCAAAAGTAACAAAATGAACTTTAAGAGGGATAAATATGAAGTACTATATCTAGACTGGAAATATAGGATGGGTGACACCTGGCTTGAAAGCAGCACAAGTAAAAAGGATCTAGGAGTCTTAGTACTCCACGAATTAAACATGAGTCAACAGTGTAACATTTCACCCCAAAAAAACTCAATGTTATTTTAGGCTGTCATCAACAGGAGTATAGTGTCCAGGTCAAGAGAAGTATTTGTGCCTTTTTTCCATTCTGCTTTGGTTGGAACTCACTTGGAATATGAGCCAGTGTGGTTATAGACCAGGGTTCGAAATCCTGGTTGGCCATGGAAACCCAATGGGTGATTTTAGGCAAGTCATACTCTCTCAGCCTCAGAGGAAGCCAATGATACCCCCCTTCATGAACAAATCTTGCCAAGAAAACCCCATGATAATGCCGTCTTAGGATTGCCATAAGTCAGAGATGACTTGACAAAACACAACAACAATGCTTGGAATATATTGGCCTGTTCTAAGGATCAGAATTCAAGAAGGATAGTAACAAGCTAGAATGGGTCCAGAGGAGAGCAACCAGGATGGCAAACCATATAGAAACCAAGCTGTCTGTGGAATGGCTTAGATATGTTTAACTTAGAGAAGAGGAGATAGAATAGTGATATGATAACTATTGTTAAATATTAGAAAGGATGCCATATAAAATGCGGAGTGCTTTCTGCTGCTCCGGAGACTAGACCACAAACCAATGGATTCAACTTACAAGAACAGAGGGTGCACCTAAACCTTAGGAAGAATTTCTTTACTGTAAGAACTGTTTGACAATGGAATAGACTGCCTTGGGATGTGATGGACTTTAAACAGAGGTTGGATGGTCATCTCTTGCTGTGTCTTCCTGCATGGCAGGGGTTTGGACTAGATGCCCTTGCGGATTCTATGATTTGCTGAGATGTGTACAGATCCAAGAACCCATCGCTCCTGGCACAGAAATTTAGGATGCTTTGGAGTAGATTGTCAATTCTTGACAATCTTCACGAAGCCATGCCCTTTGGACTTTTTGCTTAAACTTTGCTGTAACGTTTTGCTTCATCGTGCATATCAGTGAAACTGGACAAAAGACATTTTAAATACAGTAATGGTAATGGGCGGAGGGCTGCTGTATACCTGTCCCAGCTCTGCTATTTGCCCTGCTATAAATGAGGGTCAAGGCTTCACATCTGTGCAAGAAGATACCTTGCTGGAATGATGGCTTGCGTACAACCAGCTCTATTTCTCCCTGTCTCATAAAATTCATTTTAAGAATTGGAGGCCCAATGACATGTGTTTGGATCTACCTCAAGAAGCTGTCAGCCTAGGGATCCCGCTGTTTGCTACTATTTTTATGTGATAAGCAGAGTGCTCTCTCTCTCTCAATCTCTCCCCCCATCTCTTTGCCTTTCCTTAAACCTGGGACGGGCTCATCATTGTCGGTGATTCATGCATTGAAGGCAAGGGGCCCCTCATGGCCCGGTTGGCTCACGCACGCAGCACTTTGGCAGAAGAACTGTAGATGTTTCCAATTAGGTGAAAAACAAAACCTCCAAAGAGCATGGCTTTAACCCAAATCAAACCTCTCCTGAATATCACATTTTCTGCATCAGGAAAGTGATTGAGACAGCTGCGCCACACAGGTGGTATCACAGGCAGTAAATTATGCTCTTTTTTATAGATAGCTTGGGACAGGCGGTCTCTGAACAATTAATTTTACCACTGGAACTTTGACCCCAGAGCACTTTTTATCACCGCAGGAATTTCTTATCGAGTTCTTGCATGCAGGTGTGGTACAGGCACTCTAGGGAGGAGAGCCACAGCCTTTAAGACAGGTAGGGCTGAGAACTATAGAGGGGAAAAGGGACTGCGAGAACAGACTAGGGGAAAAGAAAATGCTCACCCAAGTATAAAATAGGGAGGGGGGATATAGAGAACAACCTCAAGTAAAATCATCCCCTGCTAATGAGTTTATTACCTCCCCTCTCACCCAGAATGTGTGCTTGGAAATCTCCAGGGCTCCTAAATAGCTTGCTGAAATGCCACTGAGAAAGAAATTACCAAGCACAGCTGCACGTTGCACGCAATGGGCTTATCACAGGGAGGTAACTGAGGCTCAGCTCCAACATAAAGACACACGTGTGATGTTTGCTTTCTTCTGGTTGGTGCTCATTACATTTTCAAATGTGCAACCAAGGGAACTTTGCAAGTATTAAGATATCCTTCCAACCTACTCATTAAACAGAATTTGTCCAGAGTGACAAACAAACTTCATGAACAAAAACAAATGCTGTAGTTCCTATTTAGCCTGAACCACATGGATTTCTGGTACCTGACTGTTCCCAATATAAATGCATCCCTATTTCATATCCTCCAAATGTCCCAACGTGGCAGGGACAGTCCTAATTAGTCCTCTCTCATACCGCTTTTTCAGCTGCTTTTAAAACATTCCAGTTTCTCTCTCCTGCAGTTACTTTCCTCCTTGGTCCTCAGCTTATATCAATTGCTGCAAACTGAGTGAAAAGTGCAAAAGTGGTTTATACTCCCACTAGCTCAACAAGGGGGAGAGGAGAAGAGAGGACAAGATGAAAGTTCCCTTCTCTGTAGGCTCAAGGAAAAACAAAACCACTGCAGCCTCTTCTAGCTTGTGTGTTCTTCCTCATTAATACCCCTTTTCCCATCCTGACCACCCTGTGATGTTGCTTGGCCACATGGGTCCCAGTTTTCATCAGTGAAATATTGGAGGATATACCATTTGGCTTTTGAGAATGTCTTAATGAAGTTCATGGCCATTTCTGCACTAGATTGTTAGAGTGCTATTATTCCACTTTCGACATCCTATGGACTCCTGGTGTTTGCAGTTTAGGGGGGACCTTTGGGAGGGGCTCCAAACCCCCGGATTCCATAGGATGTTGAAAGTAGAATAATAGCACTATAATAGTCTAGTGCAGAAATGGCATTTGAGTTACCAAGCTTTGCACTGTTTGGGAATCGCGCATGAATCTTAACTCAGGGTGCCGCTCAGATTATTTGCTGGAAAAATTCCACTCACAGTTCCAAACTCTAGAGAGCCACTGCCTCAAAGTGTAAATACCCACCTTTCTGGGTGCTGTTAATCATTTAAGAAACTGTCACAGAACCCCTGCAAAATGGCCACAAACCAACTGCTCATGGACTGAGAAAGCCACTCACAGAGGACAAGTAACTTGCCCAAGAATCCAAATACAAGGCAGAGGCTGGGTCTGAACCCCATGTGTCAAATTATGTATTCGACCCCACATGTGTGTGTGTGTGTCTCTTGTTGACTTATGGTGACCCTGTGAATTCCATACAATTTTCTTTAGCAAGAAATACTCAGGTTTTGCTAGGTTCTTCCTCTGAAACATAGCCTACAATACCTGCTAGACAAATATGGAGGTGGATGTTTCATCTTGGCCAAAGGCATATGAAGTGATAGCAAGTACAGACCTGGGAAGGAAAAGTGGAGGATAGACACAGGAAGGGATTTATGGCTTTTACCAATGGATGCTTCGTACTGAAACATGTATTGATAACCCATATAAGTTGAATGCTGCATATAAACTCCAGTGTTGGCAACTTCTATGGAAGTGTGCTGTCTTGCTCATGATATCCATAAAAGAGTAAACACATGCCTATCTCAGAGTGAGTTCTGTGGAGTGTGGGTTATTCAGTATATTACATGACCCCACTGAAGGCGCAGAGAACCCAAAAACCTGTGGCGAGGCTAGGCTTGTCCTTGTATCACTCAACCATGGCCTAGTGTTACATCAGAACCAGCTTGATGTATGTATATCAAGCTGGTGTGTTAGAAGCCCCAATATAAGGACAGGTTGGAAAGTCTGCAACTCTTGTGTGCTCTGTCCTGAATAGCTTGTTGGTTGTCTCCAATCCAGGCTTGGTTAATAATCCTTGTTAGACAAGCTTGGGTCATTGCTTGGGTAATGGCCAAATTTTGGACTTGTCTAAGCCGTTCTATTTATGCCTCTCGGGGCTGGTTTGTTTGTCTCTCCGTCTGTCATTTTCCTGCATCCACGTTCCAATGCTTTGGGCTTTTTGGCTCAGACTGTGGCTTTCATTTGGTTCTGCCTTTTAAACTTTCACCTTAAAAATATAGTGCATGAAGCAGCTCTTAGTTAAATTAATCAGGCTTTAAATATACTTCCATTTTTATTCAGCTCATTCCATTTTTCTTCTGTTTCTCCCCAGATAATTCCCTTGTGTTCTGTTCCATTTTTAAAGACCTTATAAATGAGTTTGGGGACATTTCTAAATTCTTTAGGAATTCCCAGGACTATGAGCCACTCAGACTGAAGAAAATGTTTTCTCCAAGTCTGATTTAAATCTTCAAATTAAGGCTGGGGAACTTGTGAGTAAAACAAAGATCTCACTGCTGTTATTTCTTAAATCAAGATAATGGAGTATTTAAAGGTATTTAAATTTTAAATACTCCACGTAGGAATGAGATTTATTTTGCAGGCAGGAAAGGTACTGCATGAAAGTGGTTTTCAGGCGGGAAATTGGATTGTTAATTTGGGACTTGCTAATAAGTAGATAGACATAGAATTGAGTTGTTCTCTGTATGTTGGGGGGTAAGAAATATCTCACCATTTGTTAAAAATTATCTCTCGTCATTCCTGTGCTATCCTGTTTCCTGGATTGTTTCTTTGTGGTTGAATTGAGAGATAAACATATTGTTTTCCAGTGGTGCTATTCTTACTTAACCAGGGTGGTTAAAGAAATTTTCATGGATGACAATGTTTTGGTAATTATACAATGTGGTGCTTCAGGTACTTCCCTGTCACTGCTGCTATTTATAAAGCCACCGTAGGCGATTGTTTGGAAATTTGGAGTGAGGTGACTTCACTGTGCTGATGACCCAGATCTATTTCTCCGTACTGTCAGATTCAGGAAGGGCTGTACACATTCTGAACTGCTGCCTGCATGTCATGATAGCGGGGGCAGCAAACTGGTATGAGTCTTGACAATACGGAGACTGCTGGTTTGTAGCCTTGAGTACTGAGGAGTTTGCCTGTTGTAGATGAAGTTGCATTCCTTCAGGAAAACAAACAAACAGATAGATATGTTACCCTGTATTCTGGGGGTCCCGGGAGGGATGCCCAAATAACCAAGCAAAAACACAAGATGGGGAAATTAACTCGAGCACTCTCTTAAGCTAGCAAGAGGCAGGGTAACTTTAGCTGGGATCTTTTACCCTATGTATACAGCGTCAGATCAGAAGACCAGTCAGGCAAAGTTTTAAAATAGTAAAAATAATAGTTTTATTAAAGGACAAACAACAGAAAAGACACCACAAGCATGCAGCTAACTAGAGATTAGAAATAAGAGTTTTCAGGGGGAATGAGTGATATGACACCTTTTCTCGTAGTCCTGGAGAAAACGGAGAGTTGCAGGGAAGAAAGCTCAGCGCGGTTTGCTGAGGGGGCGACTCGCTGGACAAACCGACAGCAAGGCAGGATAGCAGTCCGGAGTGTTCCAAGGGGGGCTCGGAATCAGGGGTTTTTTTATAGGGTGGATTGTGCCTACAGGCCATGCCATGCTCGGTGAGAACAAAGAGAATTTGGAGCGGGACAAAAGCATTGGAAAAGGTCAGGTTTTACATGATGAGCTTAATGCTGGATGATAATGGTATAGCCAGTGTGCAAATGGCTCAGCATAAAGGAAGTGCCGGCTCTCGGCCGAGCGTCTTTGTGTAAAGTCACGCTTAAGCAGGGTGTGCCTGCAAGAAGTGGTCCCTGAAGCAACAGAGAGGCATTAATCTGCCTGCCTAAATGGGGATTGGAATGTCCAACCATTAACAGCCTCGCCTGTTTACGTGCTTGTCTGGTGGCCCTTGCAAACACGTGGAGCAGGGTGGCAGACAACGGTCAAACGAAGGCCAAATAAGTTTGATATCAAGAGATATCTAGTGCTATCACCAGCATGACAGAACCGTGGTAACAGATACATGGTTAAGGATTGGCCCTGGATTCATCACAGTCATCCTTCAATAAGGAGGAGCACTTATTATTATGTACTTTGCTAAGTACAATGTCTGTGCCCTTTCCTGGGCAGGAATAGCTTGTCCACTGTGGCCCACGCATTGGTAAATTTGCATTTAGGAAACATATTCTGGAGTAGCCATGTTGGCCATGAGCAAAATAGAGCAAAATCCAAAATCCATAAAAGAGTGATGCCTTTATTGACAAACGGAAATGCAAAAAAAAAAAAAAACCCTTGCATTTGGATTCCTACAATATGCTTTATGTGGGACTGCCTTTGTCTTTGGTCAGGTGGCTGTAACTGCTGGAAAACACAGTGCCTGTATAGGCTGGCAGTGGAATCTTAACTGCAACATCAGTGATAGGTGAGTGTGTTCTCTACTACAGCTAAGGTAGTGAGCTAGTTTGAGGACCTCAAGACAAGCCATGAGGCATGCATATGTCCCAATGCTGGAGATGGGGTGGGGGGATGAGGAGGAACATCAGGAAAACTATTGCCACCTGCAGCTTGAAGCAATCATCTTATTCTCCCTACTGGTGGCACTATCAAGATTGGCAGTTTTAAGTGTTCTTGCAGGGGATAGAGAAAATGCAAGGATGAAGTTTTAAAAAGATAAGGTTAAATACAACTAAATAAAACAACAACCACGGATCCCCAAACCAGCATGTAAACAACGAGTCAAAATCAGGGTTTACAGCAGGAATGGGCAAATTGAGGCCCCTGGACCTCATTTTTGTGGCTACTAAAGCCCTCTATCAGCCCCTCAAAGCACCTTCTACTTTAAAAAGAACAATCTAAGGCAATTTTGTCCCCAAATTACACAGAAAGCCCTACAAACACATGAGAACACTTTCTCAATCACCCCAGAACCCCATACTAGCTCCAACTAACCTCCTTTTTCTTCTGTTGTCCCTCTCAAAATGGTGACAAGAGGAGGTGCAATGGAATGAAATTAGTTAAAGATGTGGCAGAAAAAATATGATTACCATAAATCAATGTATTCTAATGGCCCTTTACAACATCTTACCAGGGTTCAGTTCTTCTCTTAGTCATGGAAATCTACTGGGTGACCATGAGCATGTCATACACTCTCAGCCACAAAAAACCCATGATAGATTCACCTTGAGGTCACCGTAAGTCAGAAATACATGAAGGCATACAATAAGTCTCATTGAACTCAACTTCTGAGTAGATATATTGCAAAAGACTCTCTTAGAGTAAGTAGCCAGTAAATCTCTTCCCAATGCTGGCCATTTCAGTTTCTTTCCTAGCAGATAGTGCAGCCCTGGCACACATTCAGATCACTGAGTAAATCAAGAAGAAACAGAGTAAACAGAGGGTGGGGAATTGGCACCCTTCTGTCTATTAGAACTAAGCCTTAAAATAAAAGGTTTAGCCAAATCTCAAAGCAGATCTACAGAGAGAACAAGAAGAATTTTTTTTTAAAAAAATTCAGATCAGGAATGCTTATTTTCAGTACTGATCTTATTTGAGAAAAAAACACAGAAGGGAAATTTGAAATCCATTCAAAGTGGGAAATCTTGTACATCTGTAAAACAGAAAATTTGAAAGAAAGCCTGGTTCAGTTCTGGGTGTGCTGTATTTCAAAGAATGCCTACAGGCTGCCCCCGCTAATCTGACAGGCCAAAGACAGAAGCACTGTCAGAAAATGGAACTGGTTGAAAAGCGGAACCCATGTACTGTGCTGTAGGGAGCATGAAGGACTTACGAAGTCTCACTTGGAACCAACTGCGCATGAGCTGCTTGCAAAGTCTGTTAGCCAGCTTAGCTAGTGCTTTTTCCTCCTTCTCAGCTTGCTTTGTGTGCAAGCAACTCTAGGCGAGCCTCTGTAGACAAGAACTGATGAAAGAGAGGAACACCTCTCAATTTAATTGAACTTGTCCTTAATTAGGCAGAGTCAAAAGAGTGAATCATTAGATCATGGGGCATGAAAAGGTGGGGGCTTGCTGTATTCTGAAGAAGCCCTCTACCCGTTTGAAACGTAACTCCTATCTGATAAAGATGGTGTTTGGAAAAGAGCATCAGCCAATAATCAGAACATTGATTCTTAAGACCACAACGGCCATCTAATCCAAACTCCTGCCAAGCAGGAATACACAATCAGCTCCTGACAGATGGCCATCCAGCTTCTGTTTAAAAACCTTTGAAGAAGCAGACTGCACCATACTCTAAGGCAGCATACTATTGAACTGCTTTTACCATCAGGAATGTCTTTCTAATGTTTAGGTGGAATCTCTTTTCCTATAGTTTGAATCCATTCCCCTGTGTCCTAGTCTCTGGGACAGCAAAAAAAAACAAAAACAAAAAAAAAAATAAGCTTGCTCCATCTTCCATATGGCATCTTTTCAAATATTTAAATTTGGCAGTCATATCACCTCTTAACCTTCTCTTCTCCAGGCTAAATATACCCAGTTTCCTAAGCTGCTCCTCACAGAGTTCCAGGCCTTTTACCATTTTGGTGACCCTCCTCTCTACATGTTCCAGTTTGTCAAAAATTCTGGAATTCTTATACTGGGATTCTTTTCAGGTATTGTTGGTAATGATTAGGCAGCAGGTTCAAATACATGAATTTCCATTTTTATCACAATTCTTTCTGACTCTTCATTCATGCACCTCTCTGCCCACAAGAGGGCACCATCTAGAAAGCCATGCTTAAGAGAAATCTGACTTGGAAATGATATACTAGTGAGATGTGTATTTGTCTCTTGCACCTCTCTTTCTGATTAGATTCATGTTGATCCATACAGTGCATGCAAGGACAGCGGAAAGGGGCAGTTTAATCCCTTCCCTTCCTTTTCTCACCCTGAAAGTCCACTCAAACTTCTGTTCCCACTAGCAGACAAGGCTATAGTGGTGTGCAGAGTCGCCAGTCACTAACAAGAGCTAGATGGAGATGTAATGTTTAAGAGTATCAGGTTTTAGTAATTTTATGATCATTCAGCTAAGTAGCCGTCCTCAAGAGCACCTACTGCATGTGGATAGTCCCAGGCTCAACCTCTCTGTTGAAAAGATCATAGAGTGATGTCAAAGACTTGAGCATAGATAATACTGAATTTTACAGACACATAGCTTCTCCCTGGGGTAAAGAAGGCTCATGAGTATCCAATCAGCACTTGGAAAAGTTGCTTTTGAGAGCTTCAACTCCCAGACTCCTCCAGCCACTATGACAAGCACCATCCAGATGCATTTTGCATTCTTGTCTGGACAGCCATGGTGATAGAGTAGTTTCAAGTTGGTGATTAAGCTTAGAGCAGAGAACTATGTCATATAATATGACTGTGTCATAACCATCCAAGACCAGCAGCATTGTCAGAGACACAGTCCATGAAGTTTATCATTTTAACAGACAAATCCTGGCCTGAACAGGAGGACTTTATTACCCTTGGTCTTGAAGTCAGCCAGGGTGTCCAAGGAGACATTCAAGCTTGTAGCCCTCATGCAGCCTTGACCAACCCAGTTGTTTTGGAGCACAACTGCCATAATCTCTGACCATTGGTTGTGCTAGCTGGAGCTGATGGGAAAAGCAGGGGAGGAAATAGAATCATGGAATCATAGAGTTGGAAGAGACCACAAGGGCCATTGAGTCCAAATCCCTGCCATGCTGGAATATACCATTCAACTGTCCTGATATGACAGGAATAATCCTGATTAATCTTCTATAATCAACTTTTCTGCTGCTTTTAAAATGTCGCAGTCTCTCTCCTCCTACTTCTCCCTTTGTCGTTGATTCCATTTGCTACAAGTGGACTTCAAAGTATAAAAGTAGTTTGCACTCAATTAACCCAACATGAGGAAGAAGGCAGGGCAGAATCTTCTCCTTCCCTGCAGACGCTCCTAGCTTGTGCATTCTTCATTAATAACTTATGCCATCATGACCACATTCTGATGTTGCTTGGCTATTTGTGTCCTGATTTTCTTCTGTGAAATGTTGGTGGGTATACCAAGCTAGATGGTGGTTATTTTGATTTTGAAAAATATCCCATTATGGTGGGCTTGACATCTTTCTTGCACCTATCCCAAACTCATGTCCAAAACTGAAATGAAGAGTTATGTCCTTAACATGCATATTTTCATCCCAGATATCTTAAAATTAATTGAAACATATTAAGGCTCTCTCAAAGGCAATTGCTATCAAATGACAGTTTCACATATTCTTTGCTGGAAGCCATGAAAATTAAAAACCAATTATCATAGATTATCACTGTTATCTTTAAACCAATATGTCAAACACAAGGCCCACGGGCCAAATCCAGCCCACGAGGCCATTTCATAGAATCATAGAGTTGGAAGAGACCCCGGGGGCCATCCAGTCCAATCCTCTGCTATGCAGGAACACACATCAAAGCATTCCCAACAGATGGCCATCCAGCCTCTGCTTACAAACCTCCAAAGAAGGAGGCTCCACCACACTCCATTGAGGCAGCATATTCCACTGCCAGACAGCTCTGACCATCCTGATGTTCAAGTGGAATCTCCTTTCCTGCAGCTTGAATCCATTGCTCCTTGTCCTTGTCTCTGGAGCAGTAGAAAACAAGGCCACTCCCTCCTTGACATGACAGCCCTTCAAATATTTAAACATGGCTATCATGTCCCCTCTTAACCTTCTCTTCTTCAGACTAAACATACCCAGCTCCCTAAGCCATTCCTGGGCATGGCTTCCAGACCCTTCACCATTTTGGTCACCCTCCTCTGGACACATGCGTCCCTCTCACCTCTCCTGCAGCTGCAGCACTTCCCTTGCCTGGCAAGCCCAATCCCCATATTGCAGACCCCTGGCTGCCCATATTCTGAAGAGGGGTCCAGCAGCCAGCACTCACAGTCTACTACTTCTGACTGCTCTTCTGTCCAACTCTCACTGTCAAGCCATTGCTGCAGGTTACCACTGCAAGACTCCGCATAGCTTGCAAGAGTTGGACAAAGGCGCAGTCAGAAGTAGAAGTAGATCACAAGTGCTGGCTGCTGGGCCCCTCTTCAGAATCCGGCAGCCAGGGGTCCCCAATGTGGGGATCAGGCTCACCAGGTACAGAGAGGGCCAGGGGCGCAGAAAGAGCCACAGGGAAAGGGGAGCAGAAAGAGCCACAGGTAATATTTGTCTGATGATTTAAAAAAACTTTGTTTTCAAAACTCATTTTTCAATTGTGCAATAGTTGTACACTTGAATATCTGCTTGCCATTATTTTTCTTAGAAAGAGTAGATACATTTATGTAGTGTTACAGATACAACCAGCCCTTTGAGGGCAACCACAACGCTGATGCGGCCCATGATGAAATTGAGTTTGCTACCCCTGCTAAACCCTGAGAGCCCTTTTCCTTTCCAAAGTGTAGCAACTGAGCTTCTTCTCTTCACTGGCAGTAGGTGGCACTAATGTCCATGTGATATACTGACTGGTCCCTTAGGATTTTTCAGCCAACTTTCCAAACTCCACGTTCGTGTGGCAGAATCCCAAGAACCCCTGGTAAATTGCTTTGCTACTCTTGTGGCATCTGCTGATTCAGCTAAAGAAAAACTAAGTCATAAAACTGTAGTCCATCAACTGATAGCACTGTAATAAAGCTTGTCCCTTCGTCTCTTTCCCCAAGTACCCTGGTGAGGGACACATTTTCCTTGCAAGCTTTTGGCAATTCATATAATAGTAGGCAGCTATTTTGTATGCGTGCACATGGATGCACAAGTTTCAAGGGTGCTGGAAGAAAACATCCTGAAAACAGCCATCAGCAGGGAAGAATTCATGTACTAAAGTATGTATTGTTGTTGTTGTTATGTGCCTTCACATCAACTCCAACTCATAGACCATTTCTGCACTACAGTCTTATAGCGTGATTATTGCACTTTCAACATCCTATGGAATCCTGGGGTTTACAGTTTAGGGAGGGACAGCCGGCCCCTCCCTAAACTGCAAACCCCAGGATTCCATAGGATGTTGAAAGTGCAATAATCACGCTATAAGACTGTAGTGCAGAAATGGCCATAGTGACTCCATCATAGGGTTTCTTGCCAAGATTTATTCAGAGATTTATCTTCCTTTCCGGAGGATGTGACTTGCCCAAGGTCATGCAGTGCATTTCCATGGCTGACTGGGAATCTGAACCTTGGCCTCCCAGTGTCCTGATGCAACACTCACTGTTCCACAACACTGGCTCCCTCAAGTGTATATAGTAGGAAGATATATCCAGTTATTATAAAGCTCCAGGAACCAATTTAATTTGAACAAGAAAAATTGCTGAGTGGAGGCGGGGGGAGGGGGAGGAATTGTGCCATGAGTTTAATCCTGCACATCTGGTTAGTTGTGCTAAGTAACCTCATTGGTTCTTGGTCCATTTCTGGGAACAATTCAATGTGCATGTTGTCATCTTTCAACTTCTGAATAGCTTAGAACACAGGTATCTTGGGATACGGATGGGCAAAGTATGGCCTCTGAAGAATGTTTTTCCGGCCCTCAAAGTCTCCAGAATCCCATGAGGCTGATTTGTGGTTCCTGGAAACATCCATGTGAAATAATTTACCTTTTAAATAGGATACCAGTCCTCCCTTTAACAACAAAAAGTACTCATTTCTGAAAACCAGAAGAGGATTTCTGACCACTTTTGTTTTATTTTTCATTACCCTCCGGAGGATCCCAGATATGCTTCAGTTGCCCACTCCTGTCTTAAGGTCAATTTTCACCCGTTCTAGTGATTGCCTGAAATCCTTAATTGGGTAAATGGTCCCTTTTTTTCAGCTGTGATGCCTCCAGGACGCTTCTCTTTTAAACACCTGTTGTCCTGAAGTAGAATGTTAAAATCTCCAAGCATCTTCCATCTCTCTGAATTCTTTCCAAATACTACCTCCTTCAGCAGTTCACAAATGCCTCCTAATGTTTACTCCAAATACATGTCCTTTTCCTTTAATCTGTCAATAGAAGAGATCTTTTTAAACATTTGAAAAACACAGCATTCTTTTCTTCCCATCAAATGTATTTTGCTTCTCCCAATCTTCCTTCAATGGCTTCACATTCTAGATTTAGGAATATGGTTGCACCACTGCCCATTGGATTATACTTTGGGCCCAAGATTTCCATTCTAGACCTTAGGGGTGGCTGATGGCCTGCAGTTGGGTAGTAAACCCATTCCAGATTTTAGTCTGAATATTAAAGGAGCTATCCAAAATGTAGAATCTACTGTAGGGATGAGTCTCAATTACTTAGATAGTCCTTTAAAGTCTGGAGTGGCTTCTTCTCCCCATTGACGTAGGAACTACCAGCTGCTAGAACCTACATCACTTGAAAGAATCATAGAATGATAGAGCTAGAAGATTGCTCTAACCTTTGTCATGCAGGAATCCACTGCTTCAAGTGACATTTTCCTTCAGTCCCCAAATTTCTAGCACTGCAGTGACAGGAAAAACTTCAGCTGAACATTTAGAAATCCTGTTTAGACATCTAAAGAAAAGAAGCAAGTGAAATTGCCAAAGGAACACTAACTCAACAAACATAAGAGGTCTAGATATGAATAATTTTTAATGACTGGCTGTCTGCAATGCTACAAATTGGGGGATTGAAGGAAGATTTCATGGGGGGACAGAATTCTTGTTTGGAGAGCAGTGTCCTCATTTTGCCCCCACCCCTGGTGCAGCCTCACTCATAAGTCCACAGCCTAAGTTCTATATGAATGGCTACATCTGAAAATGTAGGTCTAAAGGACTGTGACAGTAAGTCCTAAAATTTACAAAGCATGGTCAAACGTTCACATAGCAATTCTAAACCAGAATTATTTGTCCCCATGGAAGGTCTGAGGCTGTGAGTGAATGAGGTTGTCTAACTATGAAAATGAATTGATTCTTTGGAAATTTAGGTTTCCAAATCATAGCCTATTCTTTTTTAACCATTGATATCTATGAAGAAATATGCTTCCTTTGTTCTTTTTAAAAGGCTGGTGCGTCAGCCATAAGAACCACAACAGCAAAAGAGACCCTACCTGCACCCCACACATTTTGGACTCTTGGTTATCATTTCATTCCCCCCCCCAACACAAATTCCCCTCCTCTTCTTTCCTTTCTTTCAGTACAGCAGTTTCACATCTGGATAGAACAATGGGAAGGAGAGATGGGACAGAGAATAAAGAACGCTGTGTTGTTGCAATCAAAAGCCAAGCTCATTAGCATCCAAAGTGAAGAGCCTCCAGCTTACCTGGAGCAATAATGTTTGCTACTCATTTCAAGTGAGAATCCCACAGCGGCACATTTTCTAGCACCTGCTGCCACTGTTGTGAAGGTGGCAAAGCTCCTGTCACTCAAGAACGCTGACTTCTTTAGTACGCACAAACTTTCCAACATTGCCCTCCAAACAGTGGCTGTTTCTGATTGTCTGTGTTCAACACTATTCCCCCTTTTAAAATTCCAACCCCTAAAAGGATTTAAGTGCCAGCAGAAATAAAACACTTTGCCTCAGCTAGCCATTGAGCTAAAGATACTATACTGGAATTCTGAGAAAATCCAATTGATGCCCATGGAAAAATAAGCAGGGTAATTCTTGCACCAGAAGAGGGAGAATCAACCCTAATGTTTTATTATATTTTCTTATACTGTATATGTTGCCTTCAGAATCTTTCTGAATCAAGAGGCAGAGCAGAAACCAGACAGATTTTTTTAAAAAATAATCTTTTCTAAACATAAAACATCAGTAGTGCAATTGTGGCAGTCTCTGTAGATGGGGTTCCTTAATGCTGTGCTAGCCATGTAATGTAGTGATTAGTGTCAAGACTAGGACAACTTATGCTCAAATCCTCATTTATCCACAAAACTCAGTTTAACCGTGGACTCATATTTACCTCTCAGCATAGCTTGGTTGTGAGGACCAAACATGTTTTAAGTGGAAGACCCATGTACACAACCTCAAGCTCTTTGGCAGAAAACAAAGATTTAAGTATTCAATATGTTATCCACTGAATTTGAAAGATCCTCTGTTGTTGTACATCCCCCTTCTATGGCACACAAGGAAGTTTCCCAGGTGTCCGATATTTGGGGGCTTGAAATCTGGCCACATATTGGGGCTGTATAGAATGTCCCAAAAACTACATTCCTTGTTGAGAGCAGTCACCAGATGCACATTCAACAGGCCAGTCCCCAAGCAACTGGTGCATAGCAAAATGGTCTTACATATCAAATGCTGGGGGCCTGCTTGCTGGGACTGTGGCTGGTGTGATGCCACTCCCTTCCTCCCTCCTCTCTTGTCAGTAAGGAACAGCAACTCTAAAATGTACTTCACGTGCTACTCTTAAAGTCACCTATAGAGCTATGGATCAAAAAGAGCACCAGGCATGCTTGCAACTTACAGATCCCCTTAAGTTCTTAGTGGAACTCTCACAAGCTTGAGGCACACTGTATATATAGCCTGCCGCACTTATACTGGTCAGTTGTGAGCTAGCAAGGTTAAAAAAGGTTGTTCCATATTGCTGTCTGAAGAACACGGTAACTCTATATGCAAAGGAAAAGAAAATGGTCCCCTCCAGGTGTTTTCAATCTTCAGTGCCCACTGACTATGCTGTCTGGAGTTTATGGGAGTTGACAGTCCCAACTTCTGGAAGGCACCAGTTTTGCCTACTCCTCCTCCAGGCCAACCAGCTGCGCCTAAGACTTGAAGTCCAAGTGGGGTCTCAGTGTAGGTCTTATGCTGGCATATGTTGAGTTCACTCATTTATTTTATATATGAAGAAAGAGGTTGCTATGTTTCTGAGTTTAGTTGCCGAGATCCAATTTGTGGGACAAGAGCAATTGGGCTGTTGAACAGTGATGTCAGACTGCTGTATTTGCCTCTTCAGAGAGTTGGAAGTATGATAAAAAGATGACTTGATCAGATGCAAATTTGTCAGATACGTCATCTAATGAAGTAGACTTAGAGATGTCTACGAAAGCTTAGGCTAGCAACTTCTTTCTCTCAGTAGATCCCTTTGCACACAGGTCAAAACAGTCATGATTCACAAATTCAATTTTTTTTTTACAGTGAGAAAATTTCAGGGGCTTTCCTCAAGTTAAAGAAATCTGAGTTTTGTTTTCAAATGTGCATTCAATAAAACCAATCAGTTTCAAGGGGGAAAACTGTACTTTTTAGACAGTGTATTTGTCATAGCCAAGTTAACAGATTCCTCGTGTGTTTGACAGATGACAGAGTACCTGATCTCAATTGCTGCCTCACATCTGCAGGTTTTTAAAAAATACTTCTATTTTTTTTTTAAAAAAACTCTTAACCAGTTAATTGACAGACACCTTTAGTTGATTATGCAGTTTTTAAAATAGTTTTAAGAATTTCCCTGTTTTAAATTTGCAGCCCTAAAAAATGAAAAATCTCTATTTTAAAAAACATCATTAAAAACCACACTTTTTCCCTGCAAAGAGTCCATCCATTGTGGTAAGAAGGAATGGGATCTGAGGAATGAAAATGCACTTTGATATACTTAGATCTTGTTTTCTGTATATTGCACCTGTGGAGCAAGTAGAAATGGTCTATCCCTGAGATCCTTCGTGTGGAGGGTTGGACTGGGATTTAGGCAATTTCGGTTCAAGCCCCTGCCCCACCCCCCACCATGACCTACCCTGTAGGATTGTTGGGAGGATAAAGTGACTACAAGGAACACCATCTATGCAGTATTGAACTCAGCAGATAAAAGGTTGGAAATATATATAATTAATAAATAAAAATAATAAACCACATTCCTACACATTCCATTAAAATAGGGAGCCACACTACTTACAGAAATAGTTTCAGAGACCACTCATGGACTCCTTTTCAAGTTTCCAGATATGCAGAAAAACACAGGTATATTTTTGAAATTTATTTTCAGTTTGAACATTGGCATTGATTACATACAAGTCCTTCTGATCAGAACATGATTTGTCACTGGTTGCCTAACGCTCAAAGAGCTGTTTCATTTTCCAGAATTTCCTAGGGGGATAAATTACAGTGGCTACGCATTCAGAGCTACTATAAGTTTCATAGGATGTGTAACAATGTGACCTGTTTCACAGTTTTAAAAGATGCTCAAACTCATGAAACAAACAAAGAGTGGGGGAAGTAGCAAATGTTTACAAATCACAGCCATAGTTTAACTGAAGAGAAACTTGATGTCCCTGTTTCATTTAGCCTTACCAGATCATATATTACTACAGCCATTATCTTCAGATTTATCTACTACAATCCAAGCTGTGGTATCCCAAGTACAAAAAAAATCAAGTGTGGTGATGGTGGGGAGATGCTGAAAGAACAGACAATTTGGCAATATCTATACTACAATTTTAATCCAGCTTCAAACCTGTTTAACTACTTTGGGCATAAATTCTATTACTAGTCCTAACTAGAACAGACCCCTTAAATCAATGAGATTTACATAAGGATTGATTCATTATTCAGCAACTGATTCAGTGGGTCTCCTCTAGTCAGGGGTAACCTGTAGAATTCAGGTCACGGTTGCCCACTAAAAGGAACCAAAATTTTGGTGTTCTCCAAAGCTATTTAGAGAAAGCCAGGAAGTCAAACTTGATTCACACTTGATTCAAGTTTTTCAAGATAGATGTGGCTTTTAAACAAATGAATTTTTAAAAAAAGACAGCATAAATATAAGTGGGGAGGGGAAGACATTTCTACAGTCTAGCTACATTTGCTACCTATCCTTCTAGTGTCTGCTTTCCTATCACAGCACCGAATTTAATTGCTTATTTTCAAATAATACACCATATGAGTTTGCTGACCAGCAGTAAACTCAACTAAAAAAAACCCTGAAGGAAAAATAATTAAACCCCCTTTCCACAATAAATAGACAAAAATCTTAGCAGCCCATTTCATTCCATCATGAACTTTTTTCCCCCTCCCTCAAGAAGAAAATCAAAATTCCTAGAAATAAGCGCAGGACAGGTTTTCTTCTTCTGCCTTGACATATGAAAGAGTCAAAGTTGGGAATTCCAACCATGCAAGTGGAAGTTTGCTTTAGAATCCAGAGCTCAAGTACACAAGTAGCAGCAGGTTGTAACACATCAAAGGAGCAGCAGGGCAAAACTAAAAGGTAGCGGCATGGAATCCCCATCCAGGTGTTCGGAAATTATGCAAAGAAGAGCTTGATCTTCAAGGGAGTTTCCTCATTACCATCTTTGATCAATCACATATCACAAACTTGTGATCTAATCTGATGATCCATCCAGTTTAAGAGGTTGATCTATTTATTCTTGAGTTAGATTGCAGTTGTGCCTTCATACAAAGTTCTGACATGTTTGAACCAGCTGCACAGTTCTAATAGTTGAAAGCGTCACTTGATCTGAAAGGGAGGGTACATAGAGAAGCAGGGAAGGGAAAATAAATAAATGCATTTGATAATGTCCATGCCAACACAGCGGCGGCAGCAGCAGCAGCAGGAACCCAGTCATGTGTTACACCCTCCCCAGAAGCGTTGACCTAAGGACAAATCACAGAGAGAAGGAAAGACATCAATTAGGGTACTGAGAATCTGCCTCTGATAGTTTGCAACCTGTTCTGAGTGTTATATTTTGTCTCCTTCTGAATTGTCAATAGAAGGGTCTCTGTCATAGTGTTGCCAAGACCCAGAACTTGACAGTCAAGACCCAAGTTGACCACACTATACAGTTACAGCACTATGATTCCACTTTAACTGCCATGGCTGCATCCTATGGAATCCTGGGGTTTGTTGTTTGGTGAGGCACTACAGCTCTCTAGATGAGAATGTCCTCCACTGCATTTATCCAAAAAAGCATTGGCTTCCCAGTCTTGCTGCTTTTGTCAAGAATGGAAGGCCTGCCAGGGCCTGAATGCATACTTGACATGACAATAGAAATGCCTAAGCCCCTACCCCGATAATCTCTGGTCAAGGGATTGCAGGTGGCCAGACTGGGAATGGCTCTACCAAGATACTAGAAAGTTACTACTGGTCAGAGGGGACAGCTCTGTTCCAGACGGACTAACAGTCTAACATCCCAACTTCATAGAATCATAGAATGGGGAGAAAGCCTTAAGACCATTTAGGCCAATCCCCTGCAGGAAACAACCATTAAAACACCCCTGTGAGATTCTTATATTCATCACTTGCCAAGCACAGGAGTTCCTATGTTGTCCTGAAGCTGAACTGCTATTACCAACTAGCCCTAAAACAGTTTCCCAGAGTATAACTGTTTAGCTTTTCAGTTAGCACTTACAAGTGAAACCTGACAAATCTGAGGTATTCTAAAACAAGCGAACTGATGCTGAGGATTCACAATTATTTTTTCTCCCCAGTGTGCCTAATAGCCACTATCGTTTCTTTCTTTCCTCGAAATTTTCTGTCAGCAAGTAGCATGGGGACCATCACTGTGAGTGGCACTGCTCTACACTAAGCAGGATAGACTTGAGATGCAAAGTTAACAGAGCCTCTTTTATTCTTCAAAGCATCGTGGAAAGATATCTGGCAAGCCACAACAACTCCATGAATAGCCAAACCATGCCACTCATACTCTGAACAGCAGCTGCTAAATTCAGCAGCATGCTACGAAAAGGCTCTGTAACTTCTGGAAGTATAAAGTGTTCACTTTATTTTAGAGAAAAATTATGCTGCTGGAAGCCACCAAGATACATGAGCCTCCTTCTAAAACAAGGGACATGTATATAAAAACAATTCAGAAATGGGGCAGGTTGTTTCACATTATTTCCTGTAGAGTATCAAATTTGTTAGATTTTACCTGTAAGTGCTAACTGAAAAGCAGTTATAAAAATACATAAATCTTCATGTTGCCAAATTCTGCAGTGGGGAGTGACCCATGGCAGGATCTGTGGAACTGAAATTGCCCCTGGACCTGCCAAAGTTGTTCACCCGTGCTGTAGAACCACTGTATTCACTGCTCTTACAAAAACAGAAACCTTAGCAAAGGCCACATGTGGCAAAACAAACTACCATGGCCAACGCAGCATCCGTGGGCTTTTTTAGCTGCATACATTCTGCGATATTTTAAAGGGCTGTACAAAAGGTTTAATTCCAAAGTTGACGAACTTATAACCCCTGGAATATTCTTTCTGGTCTTTGTACCCCAGCTAACTAGCTGTCAAAAAGGGTTGTTAATCAATGTGTCTAGGGAATAAAGAATTTAGCAGCAGAATTTAGAATCATCTGTGATTTGATTGGGCATCAGCTTCAAAGGAGAAAGAAATAAGGAAAAATCAGAATTAGTCTAGCTGGGAGAATATGTTTTTGAATTTTAAGAAGAGAAAGATTGAGGCTCTTAATGCACTGAGGATGCGAGATGAAAAAGAAAACAAAAAGGGAGCTAAAACAGCTTGAAGTTTTCTTCTGGAAAGCCCAGAAATTAGAGTGATAGTTTCTTTTCATGCTCACACTGTGTTCATCTGTTGAGGCATGCAGCAAAACACTTGGTGCTGAAGGTGTCTAATGGTAGAGTAAGTTTGCAGTCTGCTGATTTATTGATGGCAGTGCCCTCTGACACTGACCTGAGTGTCTTCCATCTGTCCTTTTCAATGTGATTCTCAGGGCCTTCACTCTCATAGGAAGCCAAATAAAGTGCTGCAAATGGAGGAGAACAAAGACAAAGTTACCATGAGAGGTATCTTCCCGACTTCACTCTAGAGAGTGAGCAGCGTCACCTACCCTGTGATACTAATGAGGCCAGCCCCTACAAAAATTATTACAATATTATTATCCCAGCTTCATACCTCAGATGGGACTCTTACTCCAATCAAGAACAATCATTTCAAACTTATTTATCATATTTATATGCTGCCTTTCTCCCATAGTGAGACCCAAGACAGCTTCCAAAGTTAAAAACATTTCAAACAAATTAAAACATTCAAATCATATGAAATGATAAAAACCTACAACAACTTTAAAAACAGACTGATAAATAAAAGGCTCTCCTGCTCACACATTAAAAGCCTGCTTGAAAAAAAATCTTTTTGCCTGCTACAGAAAGGAAAGCAAGGAGGAGGCCAGCTTAGCCTCCTTTCTGTAGCCACTAAAAAGGCTCTCTCCCATGTCCTCACCAGACGAGCCTGAGATGTACGTACCCAGATAAAACAGATGAAAAAAACAAAACCCTGTCTCTAGACTTGCACTGTTTTAGTGGTCAATTGTTTTTAATTTATTCTTGTTCACCACTGTGGGAACTGTTATGGCTGAAAAACAGTATAAATACAGTAATGTGTTCTTTTCTGACCATGAGAGCTTGGCTCAATCTCTTCTTCAGTTTCTACATCAGACAAACATTCCAGCCAAACTTATTTTTGACACTGGGACAATCTTGTCTTTTCTCCTGTCCTTTCTATGTTCCACATAAAAGAAGGTGAGCCTCTTTCCTTCATGTGGGTGGGACAGGAAGCATCTCCCCAACTGCTAATTCTATGACTCACAACAATTTAAGCATCAATATCTGCAAAACTCTCCCCCTAGGACTGTGAATCATGAGTGACATTGGCACTAGCCAATCAGCATTCTCCAAAAGATTACTTTTGCTGTCAACTAACAAAATGGTGTTGCCCCACCTCCTTTCTCTGAGGGAATACTGGAAACAAAAAAATGGTTTTATTGAACATGATGAAGAAAATTTCTTGCCAACCCACAGCCCTTTAAAACATTAACACTGCTCTTCCACCACGTAAGTGCAAATCCAATAAAACTGGGCCAATCTTCTGTGCCCCAAGACAGTAATACCAGCAACAATAATAAGCCATGATAAGAGGCAAACTGACTGGTTACAAAACATGGTCTGTTTCTTACCATCCTCACTGAAGACGGGGACAGTGAGCAGATACTGAAGGATCTTCCGGTCCCTCTCAAAAGGGCACTCCACTTGTTTCCACGTCATAAATTCACTGACTTGTTTAGCCAGTTCCCAAAATTTCTGTAATTAAACATGGTAGGGATTGGAAGAAATTTGGGAAAGGAAGGAAGACATAGTTAGCAAAAACTAAAAGAAAGCAAAACAGGAGAGAAAACTAATAAATCAAATACAAGTCAAATGAAAGGAGAGCTTCATGGCACAAGTTTTGAAGCAGCAGTTGTGAAAGAGCTGTACAATTTAAAAACAACTAAAAAATGAAACAAAGTATAGACACATACACACATATGGCTTGCCCTCTGAATGATGGCAAGGAAATTCTCCATTCCAATCTTCACAGGAAATCTCCAGAAACTAGGGACAGCCACTGAGAAGGCTCTATCTCATGTCCTACCAACCATACCTGTGAAGGTGATAGAACTGAGAAAAAAGAATCTCTCCTCAAGTTCTCAGGGTCTGGGCATACTCATGGAAGGAGCTCTGGTCTGTGAGACAGCCTGAACCTGATCCATATAGATTTTTTACAATCATAAACAGCACTTTGAGTTGTGCCCAGAAACAGACTAGCAGCCAGTGGAGCTGTTTGAGAAAGGGAGTTGTATGGATGCTACAGTCAATTATAGGAGGGGGAGGGACCAAGTGAGAGCAACAGTTCTCCTGTGAACAGCAGAGTGCAGACATGCACCCTTGCCAACAGGGGCAATGCAGCAGACAATAAGTGATTAGGACTACACTACCAGGCCTATTTTTGCTCACAATTAGCACCAAGAGAATAAGCAGTGACCCTCAGGCCAGGCTTCCTGCTTACATTTTAATTAGGAAAGCATGGCAGTTAAAGCAATCAGGAAATTCTGAGTATGCTCTACTTACTTCAAAATTGACGTGGCCGTTGGGCAGGCGGTTGGCACAGCCCTCATTGAGGAAGTAGATGTCCTTGATCAGTAGGCTGAAGAAAGGGATCACAATCTAAAGAAAACAAGAACTCAAGTTCAACATCAGTTCTAAAACAAGGGACAAACAGCAATCAACTGAGATTTTAAAGAAGAATAGAAAACGAACTGGTTGTTTATATCCAGGTATCTTAGAAGACAGAACAGGATTTTAATTTCACTCAGATGAAACTAGTGTGAAAAGGGCAGTGCGAGGGTCTTGGATGTGCTGGACTATCACCCATCATCCACTACCAGCAGGCCAATGTTTGTGCTGGCAGGGGGTGATGAATGTTGTAGTCCAACACATCTAGAGGGCATCAGCTTGAAGACAGTTGTGCAAACTCATGATTCTCTTATCCCATATGGCCTCTGTCCTAACCAATTTTGTGGGAGTTTGAGGAACACAACAAAAACTTGCAAAACCTATTTAAAAGAGATGACACTAAGAATCATTCCTCTTGTATACTGTGTTCAGTTCTCTTGTGGAAACAAACAAGACAACAAGAAAAACACTACCAACTATGACCAGCTGGGGGATCTCAAAAGTTAATGGTAGTGCCTATTCTCATCCTTCTATTTCTGTCTACGCAGAGATGCCAACATTAACTCTGATGGACCTAATCTAGGTATATGGTAACTCACTCTAAAGGAAAAAGGCAGCTTTCAGGTTTTCTTGCTCAGCACAGCATAGCATAACCTTCTTAATGAGTTAACAGTCTAGATAGCAGTGATCAGTTTAGAACAACATATCATTGTCTGGTGCAATTTTCATAACTGGTACAGGCTAAACATCCCTTATCCAAAATGCCTGGGACCAGAACTGTTTATTTTTTTTATTTTTTGGATTTTGGAATACCTGTATTTACATATACATAAAATACACTAATGTACAGGATATCTCAGGGGATCCTGCAAACAAGCAAGCAAGAACGCTACAGTCACCACTTTGTGCTGAGCACTATGCTTGGATTCCCACCATTTCACAGATCCTCACATCCTCTCCAGCCTCCTGTCTCATTTGTTTGCTACTTGTGCTGTGTATGAGACATGAGGCTGGAAAGAAACTGACGATCTGAGCAATGAAAGAGCAGGAGTGCTGCAGCCACAGCCTCAAAGGAGGAAGCAGGCAGCTGGCAGCAAAAAGTTTCAGTTTGGGGATTACTCAACCTGTTCTATAGAAAACAAGAAACAGCACATCTTTCTCTTCCCATAAAAAACTATTACAACTCAACCCTGACAGCAGGTCAAAAAGGCTGCTGTACACCTTCAGCAGATTTACATTTTTATTCTACCATTTCATGCTAACAGCTGTTAATGAAGTTATGGATTAATTTCTTACAGAAGCCTTCCACAGCTTCCTCATTAAATGGATCTTTTATTAAAGCATCAGACAGTTAACCATTAGTTCTTATTGTTCATAATACTAGGTTACAGCCATTCTGGAAACATATTTGTTCTATACTCATGCCCCCTAATGATGAATAATTTCTTCCTAGTCATTCCCTTCAACAAAGCCCAGTTCCTATCGCTGTGGCTGTATTTTTATGGAAAATAAAACACCATAATAGTTTAAAAAAAGATCTAGCTGGGATGCTGGATCATTTAATCTTCAAATTCTCTTCTCTTGTGTCTTTCCTAAATTGTTTCCCCTATTTTGCCCCATAAGTGACAACTGGTCTTAAAAATACTTTTGAAGATTTAGGTGAACACTAGGATATCCTGCTCTTCTAAAAGAGGTAGCAAACAAAACAGAGATTTCCAGTAATAGCTGGAGCCAAAAAAAACCCCCAATCTTCTAGACCCTTGATCCATGTGTTTCCATCTTTGTGCTTTTCACTCCAAGAATAACATTTTTTTTTAAGATTCACTACACCTTTGCTCCATTTCTTTTACAAACTGCCCTACTGGGACAGGACTAACTGCTGGTTGGGCAACAGAAGACCATCTAAAAATTTGCTTTTCAGTGAAAGATATCAAGAACAAAGCAGGGAATCCTATAGAAATTAATAAAACATTCCCATTGGGATGGAAATGGGAAGATACATCTAAGAAAGGGTAAGGATTCAACGGTTCAGGAGTAAGAGATTGTGCACCAAAGCAGATGGATTCACTACAGAGCAGGGATGATGAATCACTAGGATTCTTAAGCTGGGGTCCATGGACTCTCAGGAGATATCTGGATAGATTTCAGAGGGTCCATGAACCTAGATGGGGAGAAATATCATACCTTTACATTTTGACTAACCTCTCTATCCGAAATTTACCATTTCCTTGAAATATGAATGTAGGCAACAAACCTCAGGCTGTACCTGTGACACTGTCACCAACAGACATCACAGATATTTTCATATCACATTTCAAGTTTTTCCAGACATCTCAAAATATTGCTTACATTCATCACTAGTTTTAAATTTCTGCAGTTGTTAGACCTCCTACTACAGAAATGGATGAAGTCTATGAACCTGTCACTATTTCTGGGAAGAGATCCATAGGCTTCACCAGAATGCCAAAGGAGTCCATGGCCCAAAAAAGAGCCCCTACTCTAGTCCATGGGCCAGAGGTGACCCACAGAAATTCCTCATCCAATCTGGATGGTTCTTTTGCTGATCTCCTAAAGGTAAACAGAGATTGCTATTTTTAAAAAATCCCAAGAATTTGATGCATGGAACTGAGCCCTGGTCTGCAGTCAAAGAACTGATTCCATCAAACTGAGCTTGCTTTTCATGCCTGAAAGCTGCTGCATGAGATCTATTCCGAAATATACATAGACCTGAAATGTGTTTCATATAGTTGATTGAGAAGAGGTCTAAATTGGTAAGAATTCCATCTGGCCTGGCCTTCTTTGCTTTGAATGATCCTTTGAGACCTTCCCCATATTGATATTCTGACCCAAGGCTAAACAAGATTCTTCCACCCTTGCCACAGAATAAAAAACATGTTATGGCTACAGTAGAAATGTAAAATTGTACCTTCTCCCTATTGCTGTGAGCAGTCAAAGACCTCTGAGCTGCTCCACGCAAAGCTGTGCGGTAATTGTAGAAGTTGCTGGAAGGGTCCATTTGATGCTAGAGAAAGAAAGAGTAATATAGATCACACATTTCATGACATATATTGTTGTTGTGTGACCCTAACGCAAACTGATCACAGGGTTTTCTGAGGCTGAGAGCATTTAATGTGCCCAAGGTCACCCAGTGGGTTCTCATGGCTGAGCAGGGAATCCAACCCTCATCTCCAGGGTTGTAGTCTGGCATTCAAACCACTACACTGCACTGGCTCTCCACGCCATACATAGCAGATCCTAAAGTATTGAGATTTTGTGGAAGTCCAGGATTTATTTTAGGGAGGATAATACTCATCACAAGGCAAAAATTGGATTGTTTCAAGATTACTTATCCAATCCAAAGTGCAGGAAGGCCAGAGATAGGTGGAGAAAGCCACTGTAAATTTCACTTTCATTTAAACTTCTGATTAACTAAACTATTTAGACAGTAGACTAACAAATTGGTCAACACAGAGGTGCCATGCTCAATATCTTCTTCCATAAAGCTGTATTAATTTAATGAGGTATTGTAAAGTGTAGGCTAATATAGTCTTTCCTAAGCCATCTGAAGTGAGGGACTGGTAGGGGTTTTCATCACAACATGTCCATGACTGGCATCATATTTCTGCCCATCTGCATGAATTCTTTTCCTGCAGTCTTACTGTGGGGCTGTCCACAGACCACCACTCTCAGGAGCACTGGGCTCACAGATTCTGCCCAGTAACTAGTAGGAACATTGGGCATCCCACCATAACCAAATGTAGTCAGCATATTTACATATCTGCCATTTTTACCAAAACTACAATCAAGAGTACATAAAAATCACAAAATTCTAAGTATGCTTGCACAGATGATGAATCCCACACAAGATCCCTCTCTGTTCTCCTCACCCTCCACTAAGATTTACCTCAAGAATGTCAAATTTAGCCGTCTTAACCTTTGACCAGGTTTTCTTTAGTCTGGAGACAGGACTCATATTCATCCCAGCTTTTAGTTCAAAGGATGGTGGCAGAAGATAAGGATAAAGAGATAAGAGCAAAAGAATACATAAGCATTCAAGAGTAAATATATTTTAAATGAGGAAAAGTAAACAATTGCTATAAAGCCTTCATTATGCTATGAAGACTTTGAAATAACAGGAATGTAGTTTGGGTATGCTCCCAGATCAATTCTTGTCACCGAGTCTTAAGTGGCCTCAGTGTTTGGAGCATCTATTCCCAAATTCAGTTGGTGTGACAACTAGGCTTGTTCCCAAAGAGAAATAACCTGGTTACATATCAAAACAGCCTGGTTTATATACACTGGCAACCTCATCACTAGACCACTGTAATGCAGTCTATGTAGTGCTTCCCTTGTAGCTATTTTGGACACAACAGGTATTGTATAGCTGAACACCCACAGTGCACCACTGAAGAACTGTGCCAGCTGCCTATTGGCTATGTTCAAGGTTCTGCTTAAAATCCTAAACAACTCAAGACCAGGATATCCACTAGCCTTCTCTTATATACATCCAGAAAGACCTATTTCAGAGAAGGCCTTATCAGCCTTTCTATAACTAACAGAAAGGTGCCATGTCATATCATGAAAAGAGGTCTTCTGAATGCAGGGGCAGCCATGCTCTGGAAAAATCTTCCATGCGTGGTCTGGGATGCAGAAACTGTTGCAGGTTTCAAACTGTCTTCCTTGTTTACACAAGCTTTCCCTGGCTCTTAACTGACTATGAACATTGTTTTATTATTTATAGGTTTACATTACACTATCTACATACTTCAATTCTGATTTTATACGTTTTGTATACAAGCCACTTACAGAGATTATTACTACATAAATGGCATAGAAATAATAAAAGATAACATCATTCCAAGAGCACACAAGTCACCCTCTCAACAATCCAGTTTTCTGCTCTGAAATATGAGAGCCATTAAAACTACAGAATTAAAGTATTATTATTCCACTCTAACTGCCTTGGTTCCATCCTATTAACAGCTTAGGGAAGGATATTTAGAAGCCTCAGCCAGAGGGCTGGAGTGTCTCACTGAACTACCAACCCCAGGATTCCAAAGGACAGAACTGTGGAAGTTAAAGTGAAACAGCAGCACTGCAACTGGGTTATGTGAATGGGCTTCTGGAGTTGTTTACAGTGGCTAAACTAAGAGACTGAGCTATTACTCAGTAGTCCTCACCTTCAACCTCACCTTTGCCACAAACTGAACAGATGACTGCAAAAGCCTGTCTTGCAGTTTCAGTCATCCCTGACTGTTTTGCACAGAGCCCCTTCCTGGACTTGGAACACCTAAAAACAGTGGTACATGCGCTGGTAACTTCACGGCTTGACTTCTGTAATGTGCTCTACATAGGGCTACCCATGTGCTTAGTCCGGAAACTTCAATTAATTCAGAATATGGCAGCCAGGTTGGTCACCGGAAGATCTAAAACTGACCATATAGCACCTATTCTGAAGTCTTTACACTGGCTGCCTATTAGTTTCCGGGCACAGTACAAGGTGTTGGTTTTTACCTTTAAAGCCCTTCATGGCTTGGGGCCAGCCTACCTGCGGGATCGCCTTCTCCCATATAATCCGCCCCGCACACTAAGGTCCTCTGGGAGGAATTTACTGCAGCCAATCAGAACTAGGTTGGCTGCGGTTACCCAGAGGACCTTTTCTTCTGTCGCTCCCAAGTTATGGAATGGCCTGCCGGAGGAGACCCGGCACATTACCAGTCTTGACTGCTTTAAAAAAGCAGTCAAGACAGTTCTCTTCCGACAGGCCTTCCCAGATTAGTGTTCCACCGCCTCTCATCATTGTCTTTTGTGTTAATCTTGTTTTTAATTTGTTTTAATTAACTAATATGTTTTAGGGGGATAGAAGGGTTGGAGGGTGGGGAGGATAGGGTGCATTTTAATGTTTTAATGTTTTTATATATTTTTGTAATGCCGCCTCGATCCATTGGGAGAGGCGGGATAGAAATAAATTTTATTATTATTATTATTATTATTAGAGCTGTCCCCAACTCCATACATGCAACATGGAGGTTAAAAATACTTGGAGTTGTTACTAAGGATTACAGCCAGATCATGAATGCTACTTTTGTCAGACACTTGAAAGTAGTATGTAAATGTTAAGAACTATTATTATAGTTCTGCAAAATATACATCACTGTGAGTGCAAATAAGTGCCAATGGGAGAAGCTAAGGAAAAAGGGAGATCTCTAGCACTATAATCTTAGTCTCTTTCATACTACACAGTTATAGCACTATAGTTCTACTTTGACTACCATGGCTGCAGCCTATGGAATCCTGGGTTTTGTAGTTGTGTGAAGCATTTAGAATTCTTTGCCAGAGCACTTCAGTGCCGCACCAAACTACAAATCCCACAATTCCACAAGATGCAGCCATAGTAGTTAAAGGAGTATCCATTTGCTATATTTGTTTACTGTGAAAGACACCTTAGTGATGTAACATGGCAAGGCATCAAAAGCATCAAGAATTAACACAAAACAACTATTGGAAGAAATCATCCTTTTGGTCTGCTTGAATCAGACCAAAAGAATCTATCTTGTTTCCAAGCATTCTCTACAAAATGGATGGGGAACTGTGGGGCTTCCAGGCATTTTGGATTTCCATCAGTCACAAGGGAAACAGCCAATGGCAGGGAATTGTCAGAGCTGAAACTGAAAAGTCAGAAGGACAAAAGGCTCCCCAGGTCTGCTTTATAAAACAATTTTTTTAAAAATGTGTATCTATAGAGTCTGTTCATACTCACAAATGATAGCCATTAAAGAGTTGAAGTTGCCAATGTTAAAGCACTCCCGGGCCACATCAATGAAGTACTCTATCATTCTTGCTCTGTGTTTTTTCTTCACAGGCTGCAGAAGACAAAAGGCCAAAAGGGGGGATGGAGTATTATTTACTTAGCTTCTTGCTCAAAAATCAAGGCTGAGGAAAAGGGGGCATGGGAAGGAACTAGACAAAGATACCCACACCCACTTTTTTTTAAAGTAATAGTACTCTTAAGTTGCATATTGTTTTAAAGATACAGTAAATCTGAGGAAAATATCATCATGACAATACTTTGCCAGACAAAGAGAGGGCAAGTTAGGGTGGCTCCAGCCTTCACCCATTTGAGTCACACAATGTTGTTTCAGCTTGCCACACTAAGAGGAAGTGAACTACAGTCCAGGAAAGCCTATTATATAATAGATTTATTAGTCTTTAAGGTGCCACACAGGGGTCTTGGTTGTTTTTACAGTTAAAAAGTAACATAGCCACACCTTTGAATAAAATAACCCACTGTGGGACTGTCACTCCCCTTTGAGTAAGGGAGTATCCACACAATTTCTTCAAATTCAAGTGCACATTTCTTTGTAAATAAGCTTAACATCCTGCGGTCCTAAAAAACAGCATTCCCCACAGTGCTGGCAGTGCAGAGCTTAGTCAAAGCTATGGCTCTGAAGGCCTGGCATCAGCACCTGGTACACCTGGGCATTTCTTAGTGGCTACATGTCCCAGTACTCCTTCCTAGGCCCAGTGGGGCAGTGCTGTTGACATCAGCAGTCTCCCTCTCATTCACAAGTATAATCACCTGGCTGTGCAATGTTTCAGAACCCATGTGAAGCTGATTTCCCAATGTCTTACACCAGCCCTGCTTGGTAGGCCCATGAGCAAACACATGGAGGCAGCACTGACTCTGTTGTACACTTGTGGGCTGACCTGGTAATGGTTGCTTGGTAGTGGTTCAGGAGTTGAGCAACTGGGAGGCTAGGGGGTGGCATCAAAGTCAGCCTGTTCAAATCAGGAACTGGGCCTAGTGCATTGCTTGACATCAATTTCAAGTGATTATCTGCATGTGTGAATGGGCTACAGCACACCTAAGAATGACAGACACAGTGTCACTCAGCTACCAGGGATTAAACTGGCTGTCCTCAAACATCAGTCAGGCAGCCATTCCATCAGGCTACCCAGCCCCTTTCCATCCCAGGTGGATATTATAAGCATTAACTCCTGAGCTTGGATGATTCTTCCTCCTCCCATATGTAACCCTTCCCTTTTATGTGTCACATACGGCCTGCACTTTTAGAAGCCGCCAATGTTTTGAGAACATGCAAATGCACATGGGGAAAAAAAGCCAAGCCAAGACAGATGCACCTACCATGCATATTTCTGTGGCAACCAAATAGCTGAGTCGGTTGAACCATTCCACATATGCTTCCAGGTTCCGTGTCTTCTTCCGCTCACCATAGCAGCTCTGAGAAGACAATACTGTGTATTAATTACCCAGATCATGTTTCTGGGTTGATGGGAGATATTCTAATCCTGTAGTGGTACTACTGGCTTAACAAGATGCTTAGGAGCTTAGGTTGTGCTTGAATGAGTTTCATTCAAGTGCTTAAGCTAGAATCCTTTGCTAAAGCATACAAGGTGCATGGTTGACTATAGAACAGTTGATTTTACTGTAAATGTAAATTGCAAAACTAACGTCTTCACACTGGTCTAAGAATCTGCTTATACCCCTAGTACTCCTGTGAGCACACTGCCCTCTTTTGAAGTATGCCACTGTATCTTTGTGGACCAACACAATCCCTAGTTAAGTCACAGGCAATTCTGAGAAGTGTTCTCCCTGACATAGCTCCTGACCACCTCTTCAACCCCTCTCATGTCAGGAATGGGGGGATTAACAGAACCACCACCCCCAAACCAGCCAGCATGGCCAATAGGGGCAGTGGTGTTTCTATGACTTGTGGTCCAAAAAATCAAGTATTTCCAAGCTCTGCTTCCTTGGAGAATGGACTCATACATCTCACTTGAGTTGCACTTGCTGTGTAGTCTAAGTGAAAACTGGCATCGTAAATTCCCACAACCCTGTACACAACCATTTACCTTGTCATTATCCAGTGGATCCTTTTGTACAAATGCTTGGACAAATTCTTGTGGTCCAATGTAATTAAGTCTCTCCTGAAAGAAAGGAAAGAGGAATTCAATTGTATATTGCAAGTCCCAAAAATGACACAAAACTACATGCTTTCTCCGAAGATAATGAACAAATAAAGTTGGGAAAGTGAAAAATGTAAGGAAGAAAGAAGCATCAACTCACTAGCTCTATGTGAGTCAGCTGCTGGGCTAACATGTAGGGGTCACTGCAGACAGTGATGATATCTCGCTGAATAGCCTGGGGTTTGGTCTTCAGGACCGTCAGTCTGTCTGTTGAGGATGCATTGATTTTTGCAAGTACTTCCTCATACTGACTAAGAGAAGCCAGTTTACGAATGAGACTCTGGATTATTTGCTGTACATTTTTCCTGTACATCTGCTAAAGGGAAGGGAAACAACACTTAAATGAAAATTTAAACACATAACTTAAATAATATAAAATATAGTATTTGAAAAACACAATTTAGGGTTTAATATTTATATTAAACAGGAAATAACAAGCATGAAGGCAACTGGATATTCAGTAAGAAACACTGAACAAACACTCCTTCCTTTACAGGCGTTATTTCTGTCAGCCAAAGTGAGAAACGTACACTCCAGCAGAATTTGATTAAAAATTGTCCCCCCAAAGTCCATGTGTATTGTTGGAAGAGGGCTTCATTTGGCATCACCTGAAACACCTCAACCATCTCTGTACAATACTCAAGATTAATACTTGAGCTGACTTGGGTAGCGTTGCCCTTACCTTGGTGATGGTGGTGCTGTTGTTGTGTGCCTTCAAGTGGTTTTTGACTTTTGGTGACCCTAAGGTCAAACTATCACAAGGTTTTCTTGGCAAGGTTTGTACAGATAGGGTTTTGCCATTCCCTTACTCTGACACTGAGAAAGTGTGATTTGCTCAAAGTCACCTAGTGGGCTCTACTCCATGTCTGAGTGGAGATTTCAACCTTGGTCTCCCAGTAATCCAATACTCAAGCACCATACCAAGTTGCCTATTTTTACTATTGCCCTTACTGCTTGTTTTTCATTTTTAAATATTGTCTGTTTTGCAGAAAGTTAGCCTGTGTCAGGAGCATCTGCTGAAGTGAGTAACCCAGTATGGCATATTGGTTTGAGTGCTGAAATAGGACTGGATGACCACGGTTTGAAACCCCATACAAACCCACTTACTAACCTTGGACATGTTACACTCTTTCAGCCTAAGGGCAAACCAGCAGCAACCCCTGAATAAATCTTACCAAAAAAACCAAGGAGGAGAGACATCATAAGTTGGAGATGACTTGAAGACACATAATAGGGCATTGGGTGAAGTAGATTCTTGTCCACAATAAGCCTATGCCATAATAAAACTTTGTTTTTACAGTGCTGCAAAACTCTGAAAGTTGCTAAGGTACTGTCTAGAGCCTGACAGTTTGATTTCTTGCCATGTTAACTGAGGACTTCCAATTGCCAGCTGCAACCCTTAGGCTGGATCTAGTATGTACCAGTTATGTAAAAGGAAATATTCCCCAAAGTTTCACAAAAAAGATCTTCCCTGAGGGAGGGAGGGAGAGGAATGAATGAGAGAATCCCTTGTGGCTTGGAATACAGACTTTGTGTTTATTAATAGGCAAACAAAAACAGAACCTGAGCTGCAAGGCACATTTTAGGAACTATTTCATTGCAATAAAGCACCAGCAAGCAGATCTCAAGGCAGTCTGAGCCTAAGAGGTCAACTTGGCCATAAGCTTTTTTGTATCTGAGAAGCTGGAGATGTTACTGTTTTGGGAGATCCTTAGAGGTGTGGTCGAAAAACGTTAACACTTACAAATTCTTTTCTTTTTATAAGCCTTTGTCCTTAGCCCTAAATAATAATAATAATAAAAAACCCAGTTGCAATATTACTGGAAGACTTGCTTGTTCAAAAAAGAAGAGGAAGAAGAAGAAATGGAGATGAAAAGTAAAGCTACAAAAGGCAAATGGAATGGGTCCCAGAAAGTTTTTTTTAGTACAGAAAGCATCTACCCACAGAACCTTTCAAGTGAAAGCTACAGACTTAATTTTCCCTCCTGTTCTAGTTTAACTGCTCCCCAATGTCAATCAGCTTGTGGCCGTGCAGATGAATTGTTTGGGCAAGTTGTACTGCCAGCACAAGTGGTTTCTGGATACATCTGAACTTATGATGCAGACCAAGCATGACAGATGTCAGGTAGCAGGTCTTACGAAGAGAGAATAACTGTAAACTGAAAATATATAAGCCTTCTTGGGAGTGGAACAGAGTTAACAGAATCCATGGCATACTATGAGTTTCTACTATTGAAAATAATGCTTTTCACCCTCTTGAAAAATAAAAAAACTCTAAGCCTTCTGATTAAGGGTCAGGATCAAGCTCAAAAGACAATGACAGTTCTGGCATGCATTTTTCTGAAGGGCACCAAGAGAATGCATGACAGCTCGGGAGACTATAATGAGAGATGGCTTTCAGTAGTGAGACGTATACATAAAAACAGCCTAAGGGCAAAGGGTACCCTTATCACTGCACGCCTCTTTGATCAGCTACAGACACAGATTCTTTGGGCACAACCTCATAATTTGACATGTCAGCATGTAAAGGTCAGTGCTAAGATAATGCTGTCCACTGCAACCATTTCCAGGGGTAGCCACATTAATCTATTGCAGAAAACAAGTAACAATAAAAGTCCCATGGTACCTTAAAGGCTGACAAATTTACCACAGTATGAGTTTTTTTGCAGATTACTGTAATAAATTTGTTAGTGGCATGGGACTTTTTGTAGTTTTGACTAATATGGGTTGTGTGTATTTATTCCCTAGTTATCTCCACCTCAGTAGAAGCAATCTTAACAAATGGTGTGCACACACGCATGCATATCAGCAAAAAAAGGTGGCACAATCTTATTTATTTTTATATTATAGAATCATAGAGTTGGAAGAGAGAGCCCTCCACTTTTGCAAGGGCTAGGGATGCAAGATCCCTGTGAAAAATGTAAAAATGCAAATAAAAAAAATGTTGTTTTTTTTTAAATACCTAAGAACACTTCTCTAGAAATCAATTCTAGTGCATTTCTATTGTCAACTTCCAGTGGAAGTGAGCCACAGAGTGACATTGAAAGACTTACAGATTGCTAGAAAGAAACTATTTTAATGTGGGTGGGGCAAAAAGGGTAAAAAAAATTAAATAAATGAATTAAATAAATAAAACAATCCCAAAATAATTGAATCTGAGTGCTTGAACGCACAAAAGTAGAGGGCCCACTGTACATGTTTTAGAAAAGAAAGAGAAGAGTAGCCTTCTCACTTGAGCCTATGAACTGCAAAACTATAAGGGACTAACATGCTAAATCCTTCCTGAAACTTTGCAGATGAGGATGGAACACTGAAGCCCACCCTCTAGGTGCTAACCTATCCTTCTGAGATGCCCCCAGATTCCTCAATTTTCTGCAACACAAAATGGAGTTAAAGAAAATTATGAGGCCAAGGGAAAAACCCATTATGGCTGACCATTCCGTCACTTGGGGTAGCAATGGGAGCAAAGATCTGCAGAGCAACTGTGTTTTCAGGAACTTCAATGCTCCTACAGGGATCTGCAATGCAGCACAACAGAAACAAGGTCACTAGTGCCTGCATTTACCCTTCCAACAGAATTACTATCCAATATAACTAACAATTTATGACACCCAGAAGCATACTGACACATTGTGTTCTGAAAAGTACAGAATGGGAACCATTGGGAAAGCCAAACACACAATAACTTAGAGACAGACAGAAATCTAATGTAATGAATGTAAGGAAAGCTCACTTCCCACCCACAACTACAAAACTATTACTGGGATAAGGTATTCATCGGGCTCCGCCACTCCACCCCTTGCTAACAAGGTGACTGGGCATGGCAGAAGCTGAATCAAGATTCACCGCCTCAATATTCCACTCCGCCTGCTCATCAAGGATATACCCCAGGGCAGGTACAGTGTAGCCCTGTGGCTGAGACCTCTTGCTTTGTGTGCTGGGGTGACAACAAGGAAAGAAGTGTGCTTCACAAGCCAGTTGCTTACAGCATTCAAATGTTCTTTTTTTAAAGAAAAGTAACTAAAAGAGATTAAAAGGGATTAATTTTAGTTACTCTGGGGGCAAAAGGGATTAATTTTAGTTACTCTGGGGGAAAAGGCAAGCAAGGAGTTACTTTTTAAAATATTACAAAGGTACCTTTTTTTTTTTATTCTCAGACCTGCAACTATAACAAACTACTTTTAAAAACCCAGGGTATGAATTAGAGATGATCCTCTGGGACCCAAAGCAACACCAGGAAATATCATAACTTGTAGTGGTATAGCAACTGGCTAGCATGCCTAAGGTTCCAGAAGCTGCAATTTAAGTAATGTCATCAGTACGTACAGCACTTTTACACTGTAAGAAATGGCAGATCCCTGACCTAAGGAGCTTACAATCTAAAACCTGATAAAGGAAAAATGATTGGGAAAGGGAAGAAAAGCAAGGATTGGTAAACAGCAAAAAAATGTACTGTCAGCCCTCCACATTTGAGGGCTTCACTTTCACAAATTTGATTGTTTACAAGTTTCTCCAGCCTCTGCTCCCCCCACCCACCTCAGCTGCTTCTTTTCCAGGGAAACATTCCCTCTCAGCAGCTCCAATCAGGCCACACAGCCCTTTAAAAAGTCACCTCTGGTCCTCCTCCTCCACCAACCACTCTCTGCCAGCTAAGGATAGCTCGCAGCCCAATTTCTCTCCCAGTGCCCCCCTACAACCAAAGAAGGAGATGAGCAAGAAAGAGGAAGTATAAGGCACCATGCCAACCCACTCCTTTGCCCTCTCCCTTCCCTGACCTAGTTTGGACTTGGGTGCCCCTTCCCACACACGCGCGCGCACAGATGTACACACATTTTGATATTTGTTGTTTTTCCACTTTTGCAGAGGTCCTGGGCCCCTAATCCCAGGGAATGTAGAGGGCCAACTGTACATTGTTTCATTTACATGTGCTTCAGAAAATGAGGGATGAAAAAGATCTCTCTTCAAAACTTTGCAAAACTGTGCCAGAGTGCTTCATTCTGGGCCTGAAAGACCAAACATAGCTTGAAGAAGTTAGTATTTTGGACTACAACTCCCAGATTCTGGAAGGAATAGTGCAAAGAAAATTAACATTTCTGCGCTTTCTTCCAATGCTGTGTAAAGCACCTTTTTGTTGTGGAGCAGCAACCTGTCTTATACTATCCTCATAGGTACATTTGGTGACAATACGAGAGAAGCTCTTCTCAGTGGCTGCTCCCACGTTTCAAACTCCTTTCCCAGATAGGCTAGACTGGCACCTTCCTTACTATCTTTCCACAAGCTGGTAAAACAATTTTTATTCCAGCAGGTCTTTGAAAGTTGATTTTTCAGGGGAAGCAGGCCTTGTATAATGTGCTGAACTTTTATCCATTGTTATTGTTTTAACTACTTTCAGTTTTATGATGGTTGAATTGCTTTTTAACATTTGTATGCTGTTAATTTTTAGCTGATAGTATATCATTGGTGTATTATTTCAGGTTCAGGCTCAGAGTTTTCTAGCCACTGTCTCCAAATATTTATGAGCTAATCAGAGTTCATTTGCTAGGCTTGTACAATAATTTAAAAGCACAAAAGTTCTTCTTCTCACAGAAACTGGTTCTATAACAATCTTTCTGTTGGGAAGCCCCTTATATGCCACTATTGTTCACAACCATAACACTTCATGCAGGTCACTCTTTGTACATAAAGCCTTATTTAAGGCTTTTCTTGCCCTTCCCCCATACAGTTTTTATTTCTATTCTGCAAAGATCTCTTTCCTTTAAAGTCAGTACTGATTTAAACACTCAAGTGACAAATTAAACAATAGTTGTAAATACTCCTAAATATTAATATCCCATCTTAGGCATGACAGATGAGGTGGGATATAAAGTATATATGTATATACGCATGCATGAATCTAAGCGTTTGTGCATCCACATGCTAGCTGACAGGCACCAGCTGGTGAACAGGTGGCTGGCAGAAGGAGAAGGAGGCAGCTGGGTTGAATGGGAGGGGGGAGGCAAAGATGGAAGAAAGGGGGAAGCCCAAAGGGATTTCAGAAGGATATTGGGGATTGAACAGACAGACTAGAGGCATGGGGACAAAGAAGTTACAAAAGTGAGCTGAAGAATGTGAGGTGTATAGCCAGGATATGGTTGGATAAAGACAGCCCTTCTTCTGCATTGCAAATGATCAAAGAGTCATGTTTGGTATATTTCTGATACTTGGGGTTCAAAGGCATTACTCTTTTCAGGAGTTATTTTTGGACTATAGCTCCCCAAATCTCTCAGCCAGCATGGCACACAGCTCCCTTTTACAGCTCTCTTTACACACAGCAGCCCTTTACAGAGGAATACAGAATGAGGGATGGCTCCAACAGATTATCACTTTCTCCCCGGAATCTAACATAGTGTTAGATTGATGGGTTTTTTAAAAAAATCTTCTCCTGCCTGACTTTTTAAATTAATTTTTACATTTCCTGCATACATCATTCAGTTGTAAAGTCTACAAGAGTTAAAACACACACCTCGGGCTCCCGTTCCATAATATCATTCATATTGGTACAAAAATAGCTCTAAAGAGCCCTTGTAAATCACCTGTGTGAAAATGCCCTATAGTTGTGAGAAATCTGCTCAGGCTGAAATATTCTGAAACATCAGAATTCCAGTGCCAGCTCAAGAGACCCACCTCATCCCCACTGGCTATTCGGTGAGCCAGGTCCTTTAAATTCCTCATCATTCGTTCATCTCGAAAATCATACGGAAAGGTCTCAGTCCATTCTGTTAACAACTGCAAGATTTTGGGGGCAATTTTCCGTAGCCGGCTCTGGAAAGAGAAAGACCGAGAAGGAATGAATCTAATATAATAAAAATTCACAGTAATGTGAATTTTAATGTGGCACAGTTAACGCAAAGATGTCTAATATGCTGAAGGCATCAGCACTAAGCAAGGTCAAACCTGCTTAGTACTTGAATGGCAGATGATCAAGAAATACCAGGTGTTTTCAGAGGGGTTGTTGTGATGATAAGAAAGGAGTGGGAGAACCACATATAATACTTTGAAGTCTCCAGAGGAAAGGCAAAATATATATGTAACTAGCCAATTACATCTAGTCTCAATAAATCCAGAGTTAAGGGCCAAAATATCAGGGCACTTTTGGTTTGCAATATGTCTTTTTCCTGTAATCCATCATAATACAAAACTAAATTACACTGATTGGACAGGTCACTTACTTTATCAGCAGCAGGTTCATCCAGCCTCTGCTGTTCAGTACACAGATGGCAAACTTTTGCCATTAATTCATATGGATGAACAAAAAGCCGAGAGCTGAGCAGGAAGGTAAAGATATATGTCCTCTGCAGGTGAGAAAGAAAGACAAGAGACACTTCTTACTTCACTGAGACCAGATACGTGTTCATGTTTTATCAAAGGGAGGACAATTTGTTGCATTATCTTAGGAGAGCAGCCAATACTGCAGAGGCAAGCATTAAAGTTTAATAGCATCAAACGTCATTGTTTTCAGACTCCACTGAGCGATACATCACGTTCTAGTTAAGCAAGGCTAGAAGAACAGACAGGGCAGGGCACCTCACCCAGCTGAGTGCTGACAACCCTTGTGTAACAGTATAATAGCAGGCATTCAGTACCTAAGAACTGCTTGCTATGCAATTTCAGAACTTCTTCAGAATTAGCAATTGGGATTAGAGCTTTAGATTTCAACACAGGCACACCTACAGATGAAACACAGTGTTTCTGTATTAGAGCATCTGGTGCCCTATTCTAGTACCAAATGTTAATCAGTAATAACACTGAACAAGAAACTAGACTAATATGAAGTGTAAAGAGCGACCACTTCTTCAGTGTAAAACTAATCATCCCTAACCTTTAATGAAATAGACCCATCAACACTTTGACTTTGTATTTCAATTTCACTTCTCAGAGTAAAATCTATACTGCAATTTCTATCTAATGTATTCTCTGAAAGCTGCAATCTATACAAGTTTTTTTTCAATTTGTGGTTCTCTGGATGTCATTCGACTGCATTTTCCATCAGCCTTAACTAGCACAGCTGATGGACCTGCACTTCAGTAACGTGTGGAGGATTGCATCCGGCCCACCACTGCCATAAGCTAAGGCTTCCACATCGAAATCAAACATGCTGCTCTTTGCTACACTGAACAAGTCCATCAGCAGTTAGATAGCCCAATCAAAAGCCCCTGCAACCAACAAATGGATTCCACAGCAGCTTGCTTGGGAATCATTATGCCAAATTTCATATTTTCAATTCTTCAAATTATCTGTCATATATCACTTTTGCCTGATGGTACAAATGGAGACAAGAGAATGGTCTACAACCTTCTCTAATTTGGCATCTTTCAAATATGTGAGCCTGTTGGAAAACACAACTTTGTGGAAGCCTGGTGTAATATAACCCCTTCTGCAACTTTCCAGGATGGAACTTTTGCTGTTCTGTTACCACCAGCAAGTCAGTCACAGGATGGAAAATTCCAACAGGTTTCAAGAGTCTGCCTTAGCCATGTGAGTATTCAATAAGGGTGTCATTCAGTTTATTACACAGCTTCAATACACCAACGTGAATCAACCATGAAAGGCGGAGGGGAGTGTTTTGAAGTTATAACAAAGCAAGTTTATTTATCTCAATAATGAATGTCAAAGGCATCAGGTATGTAATACTTATATTCAGAGATTTATCATAATCAATTACTCAGAAAGACTGACAACTCAGATCAAAGGGGGAAAACTGGGAGATGATTCCTACTCTCAAGTTACATGTAACAAGTACTCTGGATAGATACAAACAAATTAATTACACAGTTATGCTGGCTAGTGATGGGAGCTGCAATTCAATAATATCTGGAGAGCCACATGTCCCCCAGTGCTATTCTTCATGGATATAATTCCCACGCATGATTACACACAGAACACTTGCTTCATAACATGTGAGGGATATACATACATGTTTTGCACATGGATTTTTGTAGCTAGTCATCCAAAGGTCATCCATAAATAAGTAACAGAGAGGTCTTGCTCTCAAGGTAGAAAACTGCATAAGAGCCCACAGTCCCTGTCCTGAGCACATTCTTCTTCTGCTCTTTGGAGAACATAAGAAACAGCGAAGATTTTGACCCATTTTTTTCACCTTTTCCACAATCCACCCAATATAGGTGTAAGAAATCTTTGCTTCTTCCCCAAGCATTCTGGGCATGTCAGAAAACTTGGGAGGAGAGAGAGTTAAGTTGGCAGTGAGTGCAGAGAGAGAAGTTGGCAATTTCTCTCTGGAAACTTCAGGGAATGTTAAAAGATAGGAAGAATTCTCAGGCGGCTTGCTCTCCAGGTGCAAACCATTTCGCAAGTCAAAGGGCCTTTTAAAGATCTTAATACACCAGAAGTGGTCAAATAATAAGGGTAGCTATGCTGGATCAGACCAAAAGTCTACCTAGTCCAGCATTCTATTTTCACAGTGGCCAACCTGATGCCTACAGACAGATAGCAAGCTGGACATGAGACTAGTAGCTCTTGTCTCGTCATGTGCATTAGCAACTAAGCAACCAAAAGGCTCCTCAGGACAACTGATCCTCCAGCAAGACTGTCTACCTGTTAGGCTTTGAAAGTCAGCGATATAAACTTGACCACAATATATAACAAGCAAAGCTAGGCACTACACTTACACATGTTG
>CAOLHI010004656.1:0-106550 GCA_948474755.1 Ctenosaura bakeri | reverse complement strand
AAAGTTTGCAGATTCCAAGCATGATTTGAAATATAAAGGACAGGGGTTCAGCAGGAGTCTTAAAGCTGCCCATCAACAGTCTGACACCAACCTGATCAGGAAGCTTGAAGAGGCATGCAGGTCACTACCTTCCCCAGTATGATGAGATGTATGGCATTTTCATTTAAATTATAATAATTATTTCCTAACTTGCATTTATATGTATTGATAGAATAATGAAATTTTGTGAAAATCTACATCTTATTTTTGATGAGTTATTAATTTTTTTTGATTATCTATGAAGAGCCATCTTATGTCCTGCTAATACCAGAAATTAGGAAAATGACCGCCAGCATCTCAAATTAGGTCTAATATAGTTTAGCACAGGCAGCCAAACAGTACTTCCTTATCTTGTTGTTGTATTTATATTCTGCCTTTTCTCCAGACCTAGAACTCAAGGTGGCTTACAAAAGCTTTAAACAGAAACAGCTAAAAGTTCACATCATGCTAAAGCTAAAAACAGAATCAGTTAATAGAATCAAAAGCAATTAGAAGTACAAACATTAAATTTCATTGTAGTTAAGGTGTTTTTGAAAGATGCATATTGAAACAACTCTGATTTCATATATAATCTAACAGGCATAGAATTTACTCTGTTCTTAGTACATTATTGTTTAGACATAATAGGAAAAACACACATCCTTTATTGCTTTATTCCTTTTGGTAGTTTGCTGTTCGTAGGGATAAGGCAAGGAGATTAACTATGCAGTATATAAGAATATTAAATTTCTAAAGAGTTCTGAAAGATTTGAAGAGAACAGCAAAGGTGCAGAAAAAGCGACTGTGGATGGCTAGAGGACCACATTAGCACCCTAGGAGACCTTGGGGGTTGCACCTCCCTTGCAAACTCCCCCATTTTCCCCCAAATGCCCACACTAGGAACCATGGGTCCAACAAAGTCCTTTTTTTTCCAAAACAGGAAGTCACCAGAAGTTACTTCTAGTTTACTTCTGGTTTTGTAAAAGGTCTTTTCTGGGCTTAAAATGGCTTGGAAAGGACTCAAAAATGTGTCAAAAATGCCCCCACACCTCCATTTGGGGGCAACAAAATTTTTTTTTTGCAAAAAAATTATAAACCTTTTTTTAACACTTAGGGAGGTCTGAGGGCCATAAAATGTCCCTAGGGGCCTACCTCTCCCCCAGGCCACACTTTACCCACCCTTGTTGTACAGCATTTCTGGATCATATTAATGGAAAGCAATACAATCATACTGCTTCCATTTTTGTACATTTTCCTGTGGTAACTTACTGTTTTATCAAATTTTTATAATAAGTAATACCAAATCATCATCATCATCATCGTTACAATTATGTTCTCCTTTTCTACCTGTTCCTAACTTTTATTTTTATTAGTTTATGATTAAAACAAAAATCCTACACAGAGCTTGAGAAAGTTGTGTGTTTTTAAAATTACAGTTCCCAGAACCATCCAGTCAGTGTAGCCCCAGCCTCTTTTGTATACTCTTTGCTGTTTCTGTGTACTCCTTGCTGCTTTCATATTATACGATTACAGCATTATGATTCCTTTTTAACTGCCATAGCAACATCCTATGGAACTCTGGGATTTGCAGTTTAGAGAGAGGCATTTTGAATTTTCAGCTACAGAGTCCTACCCTTCGTCAAACTACAAAACCCAGGATTCCATTGGATGCAGCCGTGGCAGTTGATGTGGGATCATAATGCTATAACTAGGTACTGTGAAAGCACCTCTGGCCTTATGTTCAGGAGTAGTAACAACTCAAAGTATCTATCCTATCGAGCATATTAAACATGTAGAGAAAAATTAACATGACAGAATCATTATAATACGTAATTTGTTCAGGGTTGGCTCTGAAGAGTGGCCAGTTTGGGCATTTGCCAAGGTACCAAGAAAAGAAGATTCATTGCTGTAACAATTCCATCATTTACAGCTTGTACTTAGTATTTTGTAAGGCCAAATACCAACTCCATCTGTTTGTCTTGCCTTTTCCACGTGAGAGGGTCCTGCTGAAGGTATTGCTCTGATTACTCAGTACAAATTTTGTTGAAAGTATCTTTAATATTACTTCAGATCTTCTTGTAGAGTAGACTTTTTCTGCATGATGACAGTTATTGTCCAGTACATCTGGAGGCCTCCAAATTGGGGAAGGCTGCACAACATCACTGTCACAAATGTTATTAAAATGGGAATGGTTTTCTAGCTGCTGAAGAACTTTATAATGCCAATGTTCTTGTGGTCTTTTTCAAATTTTTCTAGACAGATCATCTCCAGTTCTTTGTCCTCCATTCCCAGTGGAAAGGTCTAAACTAATCAGCTGAAAAATGACTTCTCATAGTTTACATCACTCTCAGTCCTCTAAGGAAATGAGGTTATGATGGCACCTTTTGCCTGACTGGTCAGTTTGCATCTCTGAGCTCCTACTATATCATTATTTATGGGTTTCCTGTTTCCTGCCATCCATCACTACTTACCATGGTCAACTAGACAGCATACTTATGCTACCATAAATACGTAAGACTGACAATATGATTGGATTGGCATAAACAGCTTTTATTTTGCAATGGATTCAGCATATGTCAACAAGTTATCCCAGAGTTTGGGAAACCTTTTTTTTTTTTTTTTTGGATTATAGGAGTAGGGAAATACTAGCAGTTGTAGCCTAAAAAGTCACTTTTCCAGCCTCCAATTAGTAAGATATTTCAAATACCACAAATACCTAGTGGCCTAAATTCAATTGCTAGTCCCAGCTAGAACATCAGTGGGATTTATACATGTTGACTTATCATGCAGCAAGTCTAACAAGGACTAGCAGTCCGATTTAGGCCTTTATGATAACAAGAAAGTGCCATTTGAAAGATCTCAGTCTTTGATCAACAGAATATGCAATAAATGTTGTTACCAATTAATTTATCTCCTGCCTTAGTCCAAAAAGTGGAACATAGCAAAGTTAATGAAAATTAATCAAATATACTCATTACAAAATTGCTAATGTAAAATCTCAGAGAAAAACAGAACAGTAATGTTCCATACAATAAGCTATGGTACAACACAGTGAAAGACATCTAAAGCAATTTAGCTTTCTTCAAAATAGGCCTAAAATAGATAACTTCCCTCTGTAGTCACCAGGTACAAACTCAAAAATTCTGTCATGGTTAAGACTGTACTACACATTCTGTGCCAAGCTTCTCCAATGCTTTTTGCTGCCTGAGGGAAAAAATCAAAAAGTTACTGCCAATTCCAAAGCTGTTCATGTCCTTTCATGCTACACAATTTTAACACTGTGATTCCATTTTAACTGCCATTGCAACATCCTATGGAATCCTGGGATTTGCAATTTAAGGAAGGGTGTTTAGAACTCTCAGCCAGAGAGCTCCAGTGCTTCATCAAGGTACAAATCTCAGGATTACATGGGATGCAGCCATGGCAGTTAAAGTGGAATCATAGCACTATAACTGTGTGTAATGTGAAAAGGCCTCAGGTTGAAAGATGAATCATAATTTAAAAACTGCAACACAGCAATTCTCCTTCAGCACTACTGAGAGTCTTACACTAGCTAGGTGCCACAAGACAGGGCAAGTGGCACATTAAGCTCTGTCTTTCATCAAAGGAGGATATGTGAAAGGTAAGGACAGGAAGAGCATCCAGAAGGGCTTCCATCACCTTTCCTATCTCATATCCAGCCAGCAGCATCCACAATATCCTTCAGACTTTCACAGATGAAACCTGGAACACATGTGGCCAAGCAACATCTAGGTGTTGTCAAAATGGCAATAACTGAGGGAGAACAAACAAGCTAGGAGAGATTGCACAGTCTGCTTTTGCCTGAGCCTACAGGGAATGCTCTGTCTGTTCCTGTCCTCCCTCTTTTTGTTGAAGGCAAACTACTTAATTGAGGGCAAACTACTTTTGTACTTTAAATTTAGTTTGCAGCAAATGAAGTAGGCTGAGGACAAAGGGGGAAAGTGGAAGGAGAAGAGGAAAACTGGAACATTTTAAAAGCAGATGAAAATTGATATGACAGGGAATTAACTGGGACTGTCCTTGCCAATTTGGAACTGTTGGAGGGTATGCATCTACTGTCTGAGGTGGCCACTTGGTTCCATCTAACGATAGGTCCATCTTGTTTGCAGCTTTTCTCTTCTCTGTCTCTCTGTCTGTCTGTCTCTCTCTTGTTCTCTCTCTTGGTGAAAAGGCACTGTTGGGAGCGAATCATGAGCAAGCAGGAAAGGAAAGTGTGGAGGACGTTCTGTCCTTTCTCTGTCAGCTCATTGTCCATTCAGAACTGGTCTCTCAAGCTGCTTTTGTAGCCTTTGGGAAACCAGTTAGAAGCCAAATGCAGAATTCACCAAAGTTACTTTTATAGACTACAACTTCCAGAGTCCCATAATTTGACCATGTTGGCTCAAGGATTCTGTGAGTTATAGTCTGAAAGGGCAACTTCTCTAGTTTGGATATATCTTGTAAATCAAATGCAGATTGTGCCATGGAGGAGGTGAGAGGAGATGCAAAAACTGTATAGCTGCTCTCTTGCTCCAGGAACATCTTCACCTGAGGTAGCCCAAAGTTATGCTGTATATACCCTTGGTGCTTCCAAGTTCTTAGCACGGGCAAGGATTGTATAGGGGTTTTGCACTTAGCAGTGTTTCTTCTAATGCTGTCTTTTCACCTAGATTTTTTGACAGATGAGGCAACAAAGCAATGAGACTTCAGATGAATTGAAACCTAAGGCAGGAAATGCATTCAGTTATGATGCTTCCTGAAGGGAAACTGCAAGTGTTACAGCTGTAGGCTAGCAGGATGCTGAAATATTTGAAACAGTGGAAAGGGTATGAGGAGAAGAAAAGACACCAAAATGTGATGTTGAAGTCATGAAAGATACATACCCTTTGTTCTTAGAATATAAAACATAGATATCAATATAACAAGTAGATAAGGTCATAAATAAGTGTTAAAAAATTAAAATAAGCCAAATGCAAGCAGTGTATATATAATTAAAAGCAGTGTGTATTATGAAAACCTTTCAATTAAGAGCCTAAGAAGACAGGTTTTGAAGAAAAAAAACCTTCTATACACAATAATAGGTAGAACTACTCATATATTTCTTGGGACTGGATTTTGTCAGGCGAGGCCATCACTGAGAAGGCACTACCTCTAGCACAACTTGGAATTATAAATTACAAATAACATAGGCTGTTTCCATACTAGATGTCATTAGTGTGATTCAGGCCCTTTCCACACGCGGCGAGGGAAACGCTCCCTGCCGCTACTCACCAGCTTTTTGGTGGGTCCGTTTGGGTCCGTCCTGACAAGGAGCAGTGCGAGCTCGTTGCTCCGCACTGCTCCGGTGTCCAAAATGGTGGCTTCCGGTTGGTGGAGGCTCTCCACCAACCAGAGAAGCTCGCCAGCCTAAAGCCTGCCCCCAGCAGATCTGCAGGCACGCACTAGTGCACACCTGCAAATCTGCACCGGAGCACAGCGACAGAGCGACACGGGGTTGCGATCTCCGTACTTTTAAAAAACCTCTTAAAAGAGGTTTTTAAAAAGCACGCTGTGCGACCAGGTCCAGTCGCTCTGGAGCAGACTGAGGTGAGAAACTACGAAAAGTAGTCCGCCCCAGTCCACTCCATGGTGCAGAAGACCTCCGTTGGAGGTCACTCTGCACCGTTTTAATAGGCCGGTGCGGAAAGGGCCATACTGTTACAATCTTGGCATTGCCACTTGTGAGATGGTGGCACATTGGGAACTCTGATTTCTGCACCCTTCCGCCTTATATGGATGAGTAGCGGTATTGCCACCAGTGTTCCTTCTGCACTATGGCATCCTTGGCCATTCCTTTTCCTTGTTTTCACCTTGTCCCACTGCCTCTGATTAGTTGTTTTTTTCCCCTTTGGAAGCCATACAAAACACTCCAGTACACTATTGCTTTTGCACACTATAATGCCTAAAAATGTAGTAAAAAAATACAGGTTTAACTCAAAGGAGAACTTTAAAATAAACAGAGAGAGGTGATAGTTTTTGAACTTACAAGCCATGGGAGGCACTGAGGGGGGACAAGCTGCTGGATCCATGATCACAGGAAGCGCTATGAAACGCTATTATGGTTCTGCAGTGAGCCAGCTGACAGGATTGAAGTCTAAAAGAGACGCTTAATGGATTTTTTCTGGAAATAGAATACAGTGGTTTGGCGACACTTGGGGATGGGATTGTAGCTGGATAGTGGCGACGTCATGCAGTAGCATGGCTCCTGAACTGGAAACAACCCACTGCTATTGCAGGATAGTGACATCATGCGGAAATGGTCATAATTGCCTACAACAACCTACTTTCTTTGGTAACAAGAATATGATAAAATAATGCTCTGGAGTAGTGTAACAAAGATATTTTACTAGTATAACAAATACTGTCTGGCATCCTGTTGAGTAGTTATGAGTGTGTAAACTAGATGTACACATTTATAACTGTTTGGTATTCATGTTATGATTGTGGCACTATTGCCATAATCACAAATGCCCCTTCCCCACCTACCTTAACAGCCAGCGATGCACCAAATAAAGAAGATCTGTTCTGCTGCTGATCCAGAAGCAGCAGGATGACATTTCTAGCTCCCTTCTGCAAGTGATTTGTGGTATGACAATCAGAAGCAGGATCCCTTTTGCAACTCCTTAGTGCACTGCCAATTGCTGGTGAGAAGGAGCTGGAAACTTCATCCCCCTGCACCTCAGTTACTAGCAGAACAGACCGTTGCTGCTTGACATGGCTGCTGGCTGTTAAGATAGGTTTGAGGAACAGGGTGAGGAAACAATCTGTAGGTATGCATTCATAATTAGACCTGTGATATAGAATCTCAGCCAGTACCTTTAGGCCATTTCCACACTAGGCTGTTATAGTGCTATTATTTCACTTTCAACATCCTATGGAATCCTGGGGTTTGCAATTTAGAGAGGGGCCTTTGAGGCCCCTCCATAAACTGAAAAGCCCAGGATTCCATAGGATGTTGAAAGTAGAATAACAGCACTATAACAGTCTAGTGTAGAAATTTGGTTACCTTTGAAAGTGACCTTTAAAGGGCAGTTTAGAGGCATTTAGACTGGAATTGTTTGAGTATTAGACATTTATTTGAAAAACAAATATGCACCCTTTTGGGGAAAAAGGAAGACACAAAACAATGATTAATGCAACAAGTTACTTTTTAAACTTTGTAACAATAAATGAAAACTAATTATTTTTAAATACGCTACCGGTTGATCCAGATGGATTTTATAGTACATACTGAGGCAGTGTTTATTTAAATATACAGTAGGGATCCACCTTTCCCATTACATTTCCTGTTACCACACTTGAATTATTGTGTTGTTTCATTTTGGAGAAATACTGCACAAGTGCATTTGTTATGGGACACTTCAGTCTCCCTTTCCAGATATGGATTTCCTATGTGCTCAATTTTCCTGCTGGGATAGGGAGGTATGGTGATGATGGTATATATGATGGCTGAATGATTTCGGGCCATTCTCAATCCCTTCCTCCCTTTTTTGCATTTTGATTTCCAGTGTCTGTCCAGGTATGACCTTCTGAGTCTCAAGGAGTTACGGTGTATATCAAATACATTTTATGCCATGTGAACCTAATTATCACCATGCTTCTTCCATAATGGGAATGAAGGGTTTTTTTTCTTGATATGTATTCAGTACTTATAAATAACAATATTTCTGCACAGTAGGATTATAGCAAGCAGCTTGTTTTAACGAGACTGGTCACAAGAACTCCTGCTCACTTTCTATTGTGTTTGGTGACAAAGGGTGTATAAGGGAAGTGACCCCTCCTCCAAGCATATATCTTAAGTCAGGAAAAGCAAATACAAATCTCAGCATACACGCACAAAGCAGATAAGAGAATGTTATTTTCCTAAGTGATTCAGCCAGCCATTGAATCAGAAAGAACACCGTATGATTTCTTCAGGCATAGCTAAATACACAGAATAATTTAAATGATCTGTTTGGTACTGACGTTTGTTGCTCTGTTGACACTTACTGATACAAGGTCGATATGGAAAGAAAGCTTTTATTTCTTTGGATTCTGCAAGCCCCAAAGTTACATAGGAATGTTAATCAGGTAGAATGGAAAACTAGTTTGTTCTCAGCTATATAACAATATATGAAGAGCCTAGCTTGACCTGGCCACGGATCTGCCTTGTCTAACATCCTGTTTTGCAATGCAGACAGACAGATGAATCCGGGGAGCTCAAAGCTCACTTACTTAACAATACAAATATTATAGTCACTTCTTAATGGGCAGAATATGTCAAAAGAAGACATGCTTTTCAATTGTACAGCTTTGAATGGTTTTTAAATATTAGTTCCGCACGTACTTAATGCTCTCATTGAAATGAACATTAAAAAGCAACAGTCACCATTAAAACCTTCATTCTTATGTGCATTTACTTGGTAATAATTCTGGATGGAACCCATTACCTGCAGCCGGGATGAGGAACTCCAAATGCTGCTAAACTACAGCTCCCATCATTCTTGACTTTTTGGGCTATATTGGCTAGGACTAATGTGAGGGGAAGTTCCATAACATCTGGAGGTCTGCTCCTGAATTAGAGGGCTGTTGGTACCTTCTTTCTGTAGTAGTAAGTAGAGGCTGGGCAGCTGCCAGCTGGGAATTTTTTAGCTCTGGATTTCCTGTATCAGGCAAGGTTTTGGATTTAATTACTTATCACCCCACCTCCCAAGTCTGAGACTGTGAACTGGAAGTTACTTTCAAAGTGAAGATGCATGAGATGAGACTGGACAATGCTTAGTTTTTCTTTCATTATTAAATAGGTTAATGTGGTAGAAGGTGAGTCCTTAAAATATCTAGGTCCCAGGCCTTTTACAATGAAGGAGGTTAAAAAAAATGAAGGCCCAAAATTTGTTATTTGGAGCTATTGCCTGCATCTTTTTCTTTTCATTTTCTTCTTTCTTCTTTGGAAAAACAATATTTTGAATGTTTTTACTTCATCTGGGAATCAACTCAGTTGTTCTCAATGTATCTAAAAAATCTCTTTTGTTTTATGATAAGACCACCACTATGAAGAAACAAAATGTCCATAGAGATACAATAAAACCAGCTCCATCATTCTCTGCCCCACTTTGTATATATTACTTGGAACAGGTCAATATTCTGTAGCACTCTGGCTGCGAAATAGCTAGGATTATGTAAAGAGGAAGGATAAAATCTTCACTTACCAGATAATAGTATGTTTGTGTTGGCTGTTATACCTACTCAAATATACCATGTTTATCTGCAATGTACATTATGACTAATTCATTTCTTCTCATAAGCAGTTTCACTCTGTAGTATAGGAATTTTTGGCTTGCCTTCAGCACCAAATCATGCTGCATAATTTATAGATGACTTCATCATAGCAAGAGAAGGTTAGATGAAAAAAGGAAAATAGATTTCTTGAGTTGCTAACACTTTAGCCCTGGAAATTACCACTTGCATTATGATGAGTCTGTTTAAAAGAATGTCTTAGTATCTGTTTGTAGTGAAGAAAGGAACTCTATGATGTTTCAAGGTTGGGGCTGGGAGAGAAAGAGAAAAAGAAATCAGATAAATATAGATGGTCATTATCAAGAGGTCATCCAGCACAAAAGGACATTAAAGTACTCAATAAGCCAGTCAGAAGCAGAGCCTGGAAATGTTAGGCCCTTTCCACACACCTTACCTGCATCCCACGACATCCTGCTGCCATCCTGGCAGTGCCTTTGCTGGGATGGGAGCATGTCCCGAACATTCCCCTCTGCATCCGGCCGGCTGTCAGCAGATGGTAGCACTCAGGACACACTACTATCTTCTGCAGTGCAATCAGCCTCTTCCTGTGCTGCAGTGAGGGAGGAAGCACCTTGATAGCACTTCTGCCCTTTCTGCACAGCCCTAGCCAATGCAATTGTCATGTGAAAGGGGCCTATTACCAGATTTTTTCTGGTGATAGTATAATGCACAATCACAACAGCTGGGGACACAACAGGAGCAGGAGCACAATGACATTGTGTCGTAGCACGTGTCATGGACCAGCTTCAATGCATCCCCATGCTGGGATGGGACCATAGTGTGGAAACAGCCTTACTCATTTTGGACCACAGCTCTTGGAATCCCTCCAGCCAGCATGGCTACAAAGAGTTTTGGAAAGTTATAGTAAAAAAAAGTAACTTTTCCAAGTTCTAATCAAAAGTAATATCCTACCAAATTCTGCCATATGCACAACCACATCTCACCAGAAATCTGGGGTAGCAGCAAAGTTGTAAAATCAGTCCTTTTCAGGGAAGTGCACTAGAGCTTTCTGGCAGGGAATTCTAAACATCTCATTGAACTATGGATTCCAAGATTCTATAAGGTGGATCCATGACAGAATGGTATCAAATTGCTATAATGGTGTAGCATACATGCACTTTCAATGAATCTGTGTAGGGTGTTGTATCCTACTATGTGTTCAATGAAAATCTTCAGGAGATTGCTGAATGTCACCATCAAATCAGATGCTTACAGATATACATGGTCTGGCAGGTAACAAGGTGGTAAATGCCTGTTAAGGCCAGACCAGTTTCTGGCTGCCTTTTTAAACATTAAAATGTTTCTTATTTGCTGAGCAGCATAATATAGCAAATTAAAACATCAAGCACTGAATGGAACAATATTATCTCATTTTAATTTACTGCTTCCCCCATTTTTCAGTTTTGTCTATAATCTGAGCAGCTAGCCACTAAAGTTGATCTGAAGTCGATTTGAGCTTGCAAATGCTTTGCTTTGAGTATTGCCATTCTGATTGGGAGGTTCTAGGAGCTGTACTCCAGAAATGTAATTTTACCATGCTCTGCCCTGAAATGCAAATGAGGTCCAACAGTCATTGCTAATCTGCTTACCTGGCTATGCATTCCACTTCTAAAAAGTGTAGGCAGTGGTTATCTCTCTCTAAGTCAATTATGTAGCTGAGATTTGTGTCTTTGGAAATTTGGCAGTCTAAGCAGTTGGGTAGTTTGCTTCTTTGGGACTGAGTGTGTCTCTTGGGTTTTGAGTAAAAGATGTAAAGTATCAAGGGTGTGGAACCTGGAACTCCAGATGGTTTTGCCCAGAGCTTGTCAAACTTATTTCTGGCCTACAACTTTCAAAATCCCCAAGAGAGAATGAGTCCCCCTTCATACTAACAATTATATAACTTTGATACCATTTTAAGTGCAATGATTTTAACCCTGTGGAATCCTGGGATTTGGACTTTGGTGAGGCACTAGAACTCTCTGGCAGAGAACCCTAAATATCATGAAACTACATTTCCTAGGATTCCGGAGGATGAAGCCATGGCAATTAAAATGGTACCAAACTATTATAATTGTGCAGTGCTGAAAGAGGCCAATGGATCTCACATTGTTTTTAAGCATTCATGGAGCTGGGAAGTAGGGTTTGCTTTAGAAGCCAGAAGTGTCTTTATGAACATAGAGCAAGCCAGAGTACAGACAGGTTTAGGTGGTCTTTCCCAACTTCATGAACCAAACTTCTTTTGATGGTAAGATCTTTCTAAATGGCAACAAGCTACCTCAAAAGACACTGGCCTCTCCTTTTGTTGAGCATTGTTGAGCATTGAGGCTGAGTATTCTTCCCTTAGTCCGATTGCTGCTGTCATATGTTAACTCTGATGGTTAGGTCTAGGCCATTTGAGGGACCATATCTTCCTATATTAGCCTGTTAGAGACCTAAGATCTTCAGGAGAGGTCCTTCACGCTGTCCTACTACATATGCAGGCTCATTTGGTGTGGATAAAAGAAATAAAGGCATTCTTGGTGGCTGCTCCCAGAGTTTGGAACTCCTTTCCAGGGTGGCTCTTTGTTTGCTCTCCTTTCAAGATCAAGTAGAATAATTCTTATTCTATCAGGCCCTTAGAAATGGACTGTTGTGGCTTTTAATGATATACTGTGCCGTTTTGTTGGTTTATATATAATCCTTTAATGAATTTTAATGGTTATAGCTTTACAAATTGATTAACTGTTTTTAAATAACTTTCATATTTTTATTGATGTTTTGTATGGGTTTTAAGCTGTATTAGTTTTGATAAATTGTACGTTGCCTTGAATCCAATTATTGGGGAAAAGATGGAATATAAATGAATGAAGTAAAGTAAAATAATTTGTTCATTCCTGACATTGACTGCCAGAATAAATAGTTTTGCCAATAATTTTCCCAAGTGACCATTGGTCAATTTAGTGTGCAGCAATCAGAACCATTTGGCAATTTGGATACAAAGAGATGTATTTTTATAGATGTGGGAGTTCCATAACTGGAAGTCCCAAGAGTAACTCTCTGTTCCAAGAGTGCCTGCGAGGCCTGTGGTCCATATACCATTTTCCCTTGTGCTGTTTTCCAACTAAAAATCACCAGTCAATCTGCTGCTAAAATATTCCATGGTGACCTGTGTAGCTAGTTGAGGTATTCTAATCCAGACGCATGAAATCTCTTTTTCCAGGCCTCCTAGTTCCATTTTACAGTGGGTAACACTGAATCATCTTTGAAACTACTTGCGCAGGATCCCACAGTGATTCAGAGGCTGAGACTTTTCAGACCATGGGTGTTCCTTTGGGCTTATCTATCGAGGTCCATTGTGTAATGGATTATATCAGGTAGTCTTCAAGCTGCCAAAGTACTGTTCTAACAGATTAATATGTCTACCTTTTTAGAATGTGCTAATATGGTATATAAGCTCATGTCATAGGCATGGCATTTTGTCAGTATATAATAAGAGATGTATATCAGTCTTGTTCTTTATCTGAACATTATAATGTAAGATGGTAATAGTATCTTAGCTTGATTACAGACATGCATGCACAGCCTTTAAAAAGACAAAGAAACTAAAACAGACCCCATGTCCCAAGCATAGGCTGGTTGAATACTCAGACTGAGGGAGCAGAACCAGAAGGACAGTCAGATCTTTTGCTGTCTTTCATTATAATCGAGATGAGCCATGCTAGCCTTTTTGCAGTGAAAACAATGAAGAATCTACTGGCACTTTAAAAATAAACATGTATTATTTGGCTCAAGTTTTTGTGAACTGCAACCCAGTTCAGCAGGTACATAAACTGTGGCTTCTGTTAGCAGATATTTATACATATATTTATACATATACAACACTGCTTTAGAAAGAAAGGGCTTTTAATAGTGTTTTGTGATATTAATAGGCATGCTTTAAAAGCCTTTTTTAGAAAATCTGTGGAGGGTTTAATTACATTTTACCACTAACTCTTTGTATGTGTTTATACCATTATTCATTTTAGTTGCTGTTCAGGTGCCCTGAGTACCAGATTTGGGGGGAAAGCAGGAATAAATAAATAACGTGGAAAGAGGTTTCTTTGGGGAGAGAGTACCTCTTGGTTCATAGCTGTTGATATAAAGAGATAAAGCATACCATGAAATTTTCAGTGTTACTTCTGTGTGGGTGAGTGGGTGGAGATCTTGAATGCAGCCCAGCTCATCCACTCTTACTTGTGTAATGCCTGTTTGCAGCAAAGGGTGAGCTCACCCAAGAAGAGTCCAATTTTCACCACATATGGCTGCTTTCCTGCTGCTGATAGAGATCCTGTTCTACAAGCTCAGACACCACAGCTCTGAGTAATCTCGAAAGAGCATGTCCTCTTTCATATTCATTTGTTTCAGAAGCAATGTGGTTCAGTGACCCAGGGCCACCACATTTCAGGATGTGTGAGACCATTTTTGAATGCCAAGTTTGCAATTTTGTGCCTAGCCTCACACATAAAGGCACCAGAAGATTGTAAGTAGGTACAGAATTGCACCCTACATTATTGTTGTTCAACTCTGACTTACAATGTCTCTATTATAGGGTTTTGTATTATATTATATAATTTATTATAGGATTTTCATAACAAGATTTGTCCAGAGGCCATTGCCTTCCTCTGAGGTGGAGTTTGACTTGCTTGAGGTCAGCCATCGGCTTCCCATGGCTGAGGGGGGATTTGAACCCCGGTCTCCCAAAGAGAATCTTATGAGGACTCTGTCCTACTGTGGGGTATCCCCACCCCTCTTGGGCCATTTTCGCACTGGACTATTGTAGTGCTATTATTCCGCTTTCAACATCCTCTGGAATCCTGGGGTTTGTAGTTTTGGGAGGGGCCCGGCTGGGCCCCTCCCAAAACTGCAAACCCCAGGATTCCAGAGGATGTTGAAAGCGGAATAATACGCTACAACAGTCCAGTGCGAAAATGGCCCCAGACTCCTTTACAACCATATATATAGGTTTAATACAAATCATATTTGGGAGGGAAAGCTCCAAAGAAGACGCTCATCATGCTGCCACATAGGCATAAAGGGGTGTATCTATTGTGTCCATGTGTTGGCTGTATGCCTGCCCACATAACTGAGACAGCTATACTTTTTTTGGTTTCCCTCTGCATACCTGAATACCCACAGGTGACCAGATCTTTCCCTTTGTTTTGCTTTCCTGCAGTGCATCCACACGTTTCTGGCTCCCACTGACTCCCATTGGATTGTTTGTTGAGTGTATACCTGGGTGGATTACCTCAGCCCTCATATGGATTGCCAGTCCATTCTGATTTGCTGCCCCATTTTAAGAATTTATTCACAAGGTTTGAAGGACCTGACCTTCCTCTGGACATTTTCACTCTCTCATAGAGCAGCACTTAAAACCACTACACCATGCTGGCTTTCATCCTACGTTATAAATGCCAAACTAGGCAAGATCAAACCATCCCCTTCCTCCATTTTAAAACAGGGGTGGGCAACTGACATGGAGCCAGGCACCAAAGTTTTTTGTCTCAGACTCTAGGGGCAACAAAAAAGCTTGCTCTTGGTTTTGAAAAACCAAGTTAAATCACATGGGTGGGGTGAGGTGCAAAAGCTACAATCTATTGAAAAGGTCAGTTGCTGCTTCTGAAGGTTTCCAAAGTGTTTATATTACATATTAATTTGGTGTTTTGATGGCACTGCTAAGTGCTGTGGTATAGTGGTGTTGGCATTCATGACAGTTCCCCTGGCTATGCCATTTTTTCTGCTGCATAAAAAATACATGCAGTTGTGTCAACAAATCTTTGGGTATTTGGAGGTAGGTGCCTCCATCCCACTGAAGAAAAATTCAATTGTCAACCTAGTTGATTTCTGTTCATTCCTCCCCCAAGTGCATTCCCCATTTACTTTCCAGGCTGTGCACTTACTTGCTCTCGCCATTGAGAGCTTCAATCCACATCTCATACATCTTTTACTTTTAAGGCCACATCTCATCACAAGGCCTTGAAAGCCATTGCTCCAGAACACATACTGTTAGCTTGATTTCCTTACGCGAGGACAGTCTGCTATAGCTATAATTAATTCAGTGCTAACAGAAATGTCTAGGATAGCCATGGGAAGAAGACTTCTGTCTGGAAAGACTCTTGAATTGGGCCTAGGGAGAAGACAACAAGGAGCCAAATCAGACCCTGTGGTGAAAACAGATTACATGTTTTGCTGGAATTATAATGTTATCACAAAATTCTTGACAACATCCAATACTAGTCTATACTTCTCCATCTTTTCAGTTGTGATGGTGTCCCAATGACTCATCCATGTGCAAGTTTATTATTTTATCTTATTTTTTCCTATACTACCCTATCTCAGTGTAAGCCAAAGCAGGCCACATTAAAACAGAATATAGCTAAAATCAATCATAATATTAAAAAGTTATAAGTCAGTTAAATAAACTATTGAATTTAAACAGCGCTGAATTACGAACAATTTAAAAGCATGTTGGACTGTGACTTTTTCCAGAGCTTGGAAAGGTTACTTTTTTTGGACTGCAGTTCCCAAAGTCTTTGAGTCAGCATCATCACTGTAGAAGAAAAAGTAACTTTCCCCAGCTCTGCCTTTTTATGGTATAATCGTTAACTTCAAATGTACACTGACATGTGTTTATCTGAGTGCCTGTTATGCAGGTAAATCTAGTTTGGTTTTCAAGTGCTCCCAGATTAACAGACACATCTAGGTAATTTGCCAGTCACAAATTCCTCATGCAGTCATCTCAGCATTCTAATGGATCTTCATAAACCTTGTCCTCAATGACCCTTAAGTGTATGCATGCATGGATGCATCCTTCATTTTCAATCTAGTACTTCTGCATTAAACCAGGTAAAGTGGGACCTGCAGTGAACTGTTGCAGTAAGAAATGCTTCTGTTCAGGATTTTAGCCAGATGCCATGCGCTTGTCCATTCTATTCCACCCTCACTCTTTCCCACAGACGCAGTGCGCTAAGAGGCACTGAGCAATCTCTGGCTGCTAAGTGTGCCAAGATCTCATTAGGCTGCTTTGGACTGATGTTTCATCCCTGCCCTGAACTTTCCTTTACAGTTTTTCCAATAGGGTTTGTTTTGTTTGGTATGCCTGCAAACCTTGGTATTCTCTCATGCATCTCCTGTGTGGATAGTGCTATTTTGATTATATAAAGATCAGCGGTCTGAGAATGAGTTTGCAATTAGTGTATAGAAGTAGGTGGGAACTGTGCATGGAACCAGTGTGGTATAATAGTTTGATTGCTGGAGCAGGATTCCGGGAGACCAGGGTTCAAATCCCCTTTCAGTCATGGAAACCTGCTGGGTGATCTTGGATAAGTTATACTTTCTCAGCCTTAGAAGAAGGCACTGGCAAACTTTCTGTGACTAAGGCCATTTCTGCACTATCCTGTTACAGCGCTGTTATTCTGCTTCCAACAGTCTATGGAATCCTGGAGTTTGCAATTTAGGGAGGGGCCTGCAAACCCCAGGATTCCATAGGATGTTGAAAGTGGTATAATAGTACTATAACAGTCTAGTGTGGAAATGGCCTAAGCCTTGCCAAAAAAATCTCCCAGGATATGGTAATTTCATGTGGGAGTTGACCTGAAAGCCCGTAACCCATAGGCTGCATGGAGCCAGCCAAGGCTCCCACTGCAGCTCCTCCAGCCACCCCATGCCAATCAATCAATCAATCCATCCATCCATCCATCCTTACTCCTCCCTCATGGGCAAATGTTCTACCAGAAATCTCAAGGGGTATGGTGTGCAATTTAAAGGTTATTCCCTCCTCCCTGTGTTAGACTCCAAATAACATTTCTTTCCAAGTCAGAAAATGAACTGTCAGTGTTCCCCTGTTTGGTACAGAGCGGCAGGGTGAAAATGGGGCAAGGTCTACCCCAGTCCCTTAGGGGCTGCCCACTCCCAGATTATAGGATGTATAAAACATTTCACTAGGCAGAATCTGAGGGAAGCATGGGTGATTCTTGTACTTACATTTCAAAAAAAAACACTTTCCCAAGCTCACACTTCCTCCTTTTCCTAGTGCTCCCATTGATCTCATAGACCAGCACAAGCTAAGGTATGAGCCACATGGACTTTGGACTTGCTAAATGAGCACATTCAATTCTGCTTCTTTTTTACCCTTCTCTCATTCATCTTTATCCAGGTGACATAATCTGCTCTTAGGGCATTCTGAAAAACTCAAAATTGGCACCATTGGCTGCTGACACTCCCTAAAGAATTCAGTCTGCACAATTATAGCAGCATGATGCCACTTTAATTGCCATTGCTGCATCATTTGGAATTCTAGGATTTATAGTCTGATGAGATACAAGAGTTCTCTGCCTAAGAATTCTAAGGACCTCTCCCTTAACTGCAAATCCCGGTAGCTGTGGCAGTTAAAATCATTCTAAGTCCTATAAGTGTATGGTATGAAAGGCACCTAGGATATGTTTAAGAATAACAAACCTTTTGCTTTTGTATTATCACTACATAACTGTTCTGACTCTCCCTCCATGTACTTAGAATTACAGAATCATAGAGCTGGAAGGGTATGCAAGGGCCATGTCGTTCAACCCTCTGCGATGCAGGAATACACAGTTAAGCCACACTATCTTCTCGCACATCAGAACATGGGAAAGTTGTTGGGTTTTGAGAAAACATACTTTCCAGAATGTCTCAGCCAACAAGGCCACTATTCTATCATCCACACCTAGCCATGATGTCTGGAGGATTCTGAGAGTCATATGGCTAAGAGTAAAATTTCTAAGCAATGTGCCACACATAAAAGCCTCCCCACTGTACGGATCAGCAAGTCCCAAGGAGACTGCATGGACATGAGAACCACACTTATGCTGACTGAGCAAAAATTTTATAACATCAGTGAGGCAGTTCTGGCTAGCACAATCCCAATATCCCCCAGAAAAGAACTGTGAAAGCCTGTCCAAATAACAGTTTTCTATAAATTCTGACAAGGATGATGTCAGAGAATTTCAACACAAACAGCCCTAAGGGTCTATCTGCATTTCAGTTTTACTGCAGCTCATACTTCCCCAGGGTTGGCTCACAGCCTGGCTTACTCCTCTTTTGTGTAGGATTATCTAAAATTGCTGCTGAATGGTAAACAAACCATGGGGTAAATCCATTGTTTTGGCCTATAGGGAAATGCAGCAGCAAAGATGGGAGGATTGCCTCTTCCCAGATCTGCTGTATATCACCATTTCCCTTCTAGAATGTCATTGTTGGATACTGTACTATGTTGGCAAAGTCATAGGACTGAAAGTAAACCTGTCACTAAGTGTGATTTTCTCCCTCCCAAGTTACCTTGATGGGGGGCGGGGAGGGCTGGCTTGTAAAAGCAGTATATCAACACAGAATGCTTCTAAAATGGGACAAAGTGGGCAGATAAATGTAATGATGGCTGGTAGCTTCCAATCACCAGTGAAGTGTGAATGTGTGAGTCCTCTCTGGGTTCTAATCCAAATTTTAAAGAAGCTATCCAAAATGGAGGAATCTATGAGGAATCTATCCACCAACAGGTTAAGAACCCTGGATAACGTCTCCAAACTGATTCAGTCTCCCACTGACATGGAAGCCACTGGCTGCCACTGGATGGATTGATCTATGATGAGGTTTCATCTCATAGAGTCATAGAATCATAGAGTTGGAAGAGACCATAAGGGCCACCCAGTCCAACCCCTGCCATGCAGGAATGCATAGTCATGTACTTCTGACAGATGGCCATCCAGTCTCTGATCATTTCCGCACTTTTATAGTGCTATTATTCCACATTTCTGCAATTTTATAGTGCTATTATTCCACTTTCAACATCCTGTGGAATTCTGGGGTTTGTTGTTTCCTAAGGTCAAAGAGCTCTCTGGCTGCGAATTCTAAATGCCCCTTCCTAAACTGTAAATCCCAGAATTCCATAGGATGTTGAAAGTGGAATAATAGCACTATAACACTGCAGTGCAGAAATGGCCTCTGTTTAAAAACCACCTAAGAAGGAGACTCCACCATTCTCTGACACAAAGTACAGGTATTCCTGTTCTTACTTTCAGTCCATTCCTCCTAATGTTTAGTTGGAATATCTTTGCCTGTAGTTTGAAACCATTGCTCCTTGTCCTAATCTCTGGAGCAGCAGAAAACAAGCTTGCTCCATCCTCCATATGACATCCCTTTAAATATTTAAACATGGCTATCATGTCACCTCTTAACCTTCTCTTCTCTAGGCTAAACTTACCTACCTCCATAAGCTTGGTTTCCAGGCTTTATACCACTTTGGTTGCTCCTCTCCTGGACACATTCCCAGCATGTTAATATCCCTCATGAACTGTGGTGCCCAGAACTGGACAGAGGTGAAGTCTGACCAAAGCAGACGAGAATATAATTTCCCTCAGTCTAGACACTATACTCCTATTGATGCAGCCTAGAATTGCATTGGCTTTTTTAGCTGTCAAATCACACTGTTAACTCATATTGACTCATGTCTCCTTTCAAAATTGCTATATTTTCTAGTTTTTACTTTTCAAATTTTTTAAGACAAAGGCTTGCAAGTTCTTTAAAAAACAAAACAAAAAAAAATTCAAACTCCAAGACCTACCTCTTTTCTTTGGATCCTATCCAGCCACTGTGTAGAATAAAACTACAGGCATATGAAATATAGCTATGACATTTTGAAATCTTCAAGAATCTGTTCCTGAGTACCTTCCAAAATTTTCTACTTTAATACTTTCAATGTAGTATCCAGAAAATGACATGCAATTTTTAAAAAAGTGTTTCAATCTGTGATAAAAGGTGGACACGCATTATCAAATGTGATGACACAGTTGGTCTATTGGACACAATAACAAGAGCAGAATGAAGAAACAGTGCTGAGACAGGTGGGGATTGAAATACCATTTTATTTTATTTTATTTATGTACTTATTGATTTGCTACAGCGTGATATTATGTTTTTAGTCTGCCAAATAAAAAACTTTTTCTAGGTGGATTTAACAACAAGACTGTAGTCATACCAGACAGTTTTCTGGCCAAGCCCAGAACTTTAGTTGTGTTACTACATTTCAGGGGACAAAAATTATAATAAAAACAAATCAGACATGCAGTGTGACATGCTTCTGTCCAGGATGCCAGCAAGCCATGTCCTTTCCTTTTAGACTCCATAACACTCCCACCTATCCATTCTCCCTCCTGAAATAGAGCTAAGATATCTGACCCCATATAATATTTTTTTAAATGTATAAATTACATAATGCTAAGTAGTGAACACAAGCAGCAGAAATCATTTACAGTTATGTGCCTAACTCGTCCCACAGAATTCATTGAGGCTTAGTCCCAAGCAAGTAGGTGTAGCAGGGATGGAAAGCCTCCTGTTGTTATCGCCAATCAGAGATAAGAAGGGCATTTCAAGATATTTAACTTTTAAATACCATCCATAAAACTGAGCTGCGATTTGCAAACCGGAGAACTGTTGCAATGTGGATTACTCAGGCCTGAATGGTATTGTTACTCCCTACTTGAGTAGACTCATTGAATCAACAGGAATTACTTTTTAGCTGACTCACCAGTTAACAATTGGTTCACGAGTCTATTCTTGTAAGGAGTAACCAATAGGATTCAGGGCTCTGAGTCCTTAGCAGACAGGTATACAACTCAGCTGTGTTTTGTCTGTTTGGTTAGGAAGTACCCAAACTGATAAAAAATACGTCAAGCTTTATCTATTTTGCCTTGGCCTGCCTGCTCTGTCCTTCATCCTGTCCTGTTCTCTGTTCATTAAAGCACTATTGGAACATACCTGTTGCATCCTTTCTGTGATTGGAGTTTAAACCTTGGGCCAAAAAACGTAGCTGCTGCAGTATAGGTCTGCATCCTCAATATGGATAACTTGTTGTATGTCTTCAACTCATTTCTAACTTATGGCAAACCTACCATGGTGTTTCCTTAGCAAGATTTATTCAGAGGATGCCTTCTTCTGACGCGAAGAGGAAGTGTCACTTGCCGAAGATCATCCAGTGGGTTTCTGTAGCTGAAGGGGAATTCAAATCCTGGTCTCCTGGTTCATAGTACAGTGGTCAGACCACTAAACCACACTGGCTCTCTAATGATAACTGCACTAATTAAATGCCTTCCAAATAGCTGAAATAAAAACCCATGAAGGCTGAATAAGATGATACGGACCATATCATAAATCTCATTTTATTCTTATTTGGCTTGTAGTCACCTTGTAATGTAAGGAAAAGGAAGTATATAATACCACCTTTTCCTTACATTACAAGCCAAATACACACACAGTCTATTATGTGCCTGATACATGCACTACTACTTTTTAACAGTAAGACTATTACATACTGCTGTCTGAAAAAAACTGGAAAATTGATAAAATGATGATGTTGCCAAATTATATTGGAACCAGGACAATTACAGAGAAACAGAATGAGAACGACTTGGTTTTGTTTCTTGGCTGCTGATAATGAGAAACATAATTATGTTGCATATGAAAGGGTGGGCTGTAGTCCACAAAAGTTTGCACTGAAATAAATTCTTCCCTTCCCTTTTTTTCCCTTCCCTCTTTTTGCAGTGAAACGGATTCACGTAGTTATCTCATTGAAAACTGCTATAACAATGTCCAGTTCTGCCTTGCAAATTTTTTCTGCTTTTACATTTCTTTTTCCTGTAAAACATTGCTGCAATTGGAGTTTATTTTTAAATCTCATTCACATTTTGTGTCCAGAACTGTGCTTTGTAAGCAATAACTTCCCAAGCCACAAGGGTTGTGGCAATGTCAAGCTAGCAAGGGGTATAATAAACTCTTCCTACTTTCACCATTCAGCACGATTCTTTGAACTCTACTCTCAATGTGTCATCTGTTCCATGTGACAGGAAATATGACTGTGAAGTTGGCAGGTCTTTTCTCCCTCTTTGTTAATACTCACTGCGGCTGTGAGGAAGGATAATCTGCTCGCTGGCACACGTCTTGGGCAACAGTCATAGCGGGAATAAAAGGCATTCCTTCATTTCCTGTGTCTGTATGATAAGAAACAGAAACAGTTCAAATAACAGCAGACACACCTTCTTTCTACTGTCATGACATTCAAAGTACACCTGTATGCTTCAAATTTCCTGCAGGGTAGCCACATAGAAAAGAGCAAAAAGAACTGGTTCTTTGCTGTACAAGAAGACATGGCAAGATTTAATGTTACAGGAAGGAAGATTTTGGTCAAGTTTTAGGAGCAATATGCTAGTGGAAAGAATAGTTCAACAACCTAGATTGTATGTAATTATTACCTAGATTGTATGTAATTATTTCTGGGTAATTTAGGTCCCACAGGGATAGTAAGCAATTTCAGGCATTCTAGACAGGACTTCAAGGAATGATGGGAGTTGCATTGCAACAACATTTCCTGTCTCCCCATGGTCTAGAGCAAAATTTTGAAAAATTTTTTGAGAGGATATACTTCCCAGAATCCCCCAGTTAGCACGGCAACTAGCCACACTGATTGGGGGGATCTGGAAATTGTCACCCAAAAAGGTAAAGAGTGATGGGTTATTCCTCACTGGAGGTTTTCAGGCAGAGTTATTCGCTGGGGACAGTCTAGCTTGGAATTTCTTACCTAAGGGAGAGTTTAAACTTGATGGGGCCCAGTTTTTCCAAGCCTGGCTCTAGGATGGTGTGGTTTGATGATGATGATGATGACGATGATGATGGTGATGGTGATGACGAAGAATATAAATAAATGAAAAGGATACACATTTAATGAAATTAATATTATACCTTTAAAAATAGTAATCAGAATTCTTATAGATTTTATGTATATTTTAAAAACATTTTTATTCCCCTCTTTAGCAGACTTTGGCTCCCAGATCAGCTTTCTATGACTAATCATAGAATCAAGAGAGTTGGAAGAGGCCCTGCGGGACATCAGGGCCAACTCTTTGCTCAGCTTGAGCATCCCCAGCAGGTAACTGTCCAGCTTCTTGTTGAAGACATTGAGAGAAGGGCCCTTTCCTCGCTAGACCGTTATAGTGCTATTATTTCACTTTCAACATCTTATGGAATCCTGGGGTTTGCCATTGGGGGGGGGGCTCAAAGGCCTGTCCCTAAACTGCAAACCCCAGCATTCCATAGGATGTTGAAAGTGGAATAATAGCTCTATAACAATCTAATGCGGAAATGGCCAAGGAGACTCCACCACTACTTTAGGCAAATTGCTAAACTGCTCTCACTGTCAAGAAGTTCCTTCTAATGTTGAATCAAAATCTACCCTCCTGTAACTTAAAACCATTAGAACTAGTTCTACCCTCTGAGGCAGCAGAGAGCAAGCTTGCACCCTCCTCTTTGTTGCAGCCCTTGAAGTATTTAAAGAATGTGATCATGTCCCATCCCAGTCTTCTGTTCACCAAGCTAAACAGGTCCAGCTCCTTCAACCTCTCCTTATATGAGGAAAGAGCCCTGGTGGCAAGTGGTTAAATGGCAGTACTGTAGCCACAACATTGTGAGTTCAATCCTGCAGGGCTCCAGGTTGACTCAGCCTTCTCATCCTTCTGTAGGTTGGTAAAACGAGTACCCAGCTTGCTGGGGCAATTAGCTAAACACATTATAAAGTGCTTAGGGAGTGCTTAGTGTGGATAAGTACTATAGAAATGTAACTCCTACTGTTATATGTTTTGCTTTCCATACCTCTTATTGTCCTCATCACACTTCCTTGAACTCAGTTCCACTTGTTTATATGCTTCTTAAAATGAGCTGTCCAGAACTAAACTACTCCAGATGAAGCCTGACCAGTGTAGAATATAGAAGGGCTATTACTTCCCTTGACTTGGAAGTGATGCTTCTATTAATGCAGGTTAAGATAGCATTTGCCTTCTTTGCTGCAGCATCAGATTTCTGAGTCATGGCCAATGTATAATCAACAATATTCCCAAGGTCCTTTTCACATGTAGTATTGCTGAGCCAACTATCCTCCATCTTATACCTGTACATTTGGTTTTTGTGGCCTAAACATTCAATTTTGCATTCATCTCTGTTGAATTTCGTTTTATTAATTTCATCCCAGTTTTGTAGCTTATCAAAGTCCTTTTCAATTCTGTTCCTATCTCCCAATGTGTTAGCTACTCCTCACAGTTTTGTATCATCTGCAAATTTGATAAGAATTCCCTCTATGCCACCACCTACATCATTGATAAAAATATTGAAGAAGAGTCAGCTTCTTCAAAACCCCGTGGCACTCGAGACCTCCTTCTAATTTGAAGCACAGCCACTGATAATAACTCTTTGAGCATGGTTTTCCAACCAATTATGGATCCATCTGATAGTATTTCCATTATTCCACATTTAGTCAGTTTGTTAGTCAAAATATCAAGAGGGACTTTGTTAAATGCTTTGCTGCGATCCAGATAGATGACATCTACAGCATTCCCACCAGTGACCTGATCATAAGGATATAAGATTAATTTGACAAGATTTGTTCTTGACAAACCCATTGTAATCCATTTCCTTCTCTTAGGTTGACATTCTAAATGCCATGACATAAAAGGGGAAAGGATGGTGGGAGAGAGAAAAAAAAGCAAACTTAGCCACTAGGTCATTGCTACAGAGTTCTGATAAGTATTTTTCTCAACAAAGAGGATTGACACAAGCTCTTTTTTTTCCTGACAAGTGAATTGGGCCAGGCTGGTTTTTCTTGTTGCTATGACCTTATTTTTTGGTGAGGTGGGGTGGGTAGACTCCTTGTGGCCCTTGACCCCTGGCCTATATTAATGCCATTCATCTCTACAAACCCAGAACAACTGTCAGTTTGAGTTGAAGATGCTTTCTGACTTTAATGCAAATGAGATTTAATAGGACAGAGGCCAAGACAAAATTGCATAGATAGATTTATCACCCCTCTTACTACTGCTGCCTGTTCTTCAAGAACAGAAAACCCACTTAGGTCAGGGGAGCACAAACTGTGAATTCTAGCAATATTACTTGAAACAAAATTGCCAGAAAATTGCATTGCTGTAGACTCGAGTCGATAGACTTGGACTCAAGTCGGACTTAAGTCACTTCAGTGACTCGACTTGGACTCGACTCAGCCATAAATGATGCATTGACTCAACTCGACTCGACTTGAGACTTGTATATTTTTAATGACTGACTTGATGCCCTTGGTTCAGTAATATAACACATTCATCCAGAAACCTTACGACTTTGAACAGAACCTCCATCTCTTTTTGCCTACTAGTCACATGACAATCTCTCTCAAGCCCAAAGTCTGGGTACATTTCTCAGAGGGGAACAGCAAACAGGTTAGGCAATGGGCTTGAGGCAGGCTTGAGGTCTGCTCAGCAGCCTGTCCCCACTGCATGTCGGAGGAGCCTTCTAAAATGTTTCCTAATAGCAAAAGACAAGACTCACCCTCCGAGTGCAGGATGCATTTCTCAGAGGGGAACAGCAAATGTGTCAGGCAATGGGCTTGAGGAAGAAGGATCCTTCCTTTTAAAGTTTTTGAATCTTCAGTAATGGGGAGTAAGATAGGGTCCTATTCCCCACTTCTGAAGCTGCAGATGGCAAAATTGCAAATGTGGAGAGCCGACTCTGCTTAAATTGTTATAAATGAATTTATTTCATTCTGTCCATTAATTCTGAAATTTTGGTTGAGGTATAAATTTGGCTCTAAAACTTGGGACTTGACTCCAGACTTGACTTGAAAGTATCTTCAAGGATTTGAGACTTGACTTGAGACTTGACTTGAGATTTGGAGTAAAAGACTTAAAAACATCACTGGAAAATTGTTTGAGGTTCAAGCTTTGGAGAGTATGAGGTATTTACTCATGTGAACAGGCAGAACTTCAGTATCCCAAACTGTGTGAGAGAAGGAATGGATAAGGAAAGATTTTATATTAGTATTTTTTTATAAGTTGAAGTAAAATAATAAGATTCTAGATAAGAACCACAGCCTTAACTAGACAGAATAGTCATTTCAATTATTATAGATTTGTAACTAAATGTATACCCCACCTTTCTAAGCAAAAATGACATTCAAGGTGGCTGGCAGCAATAAAACTCAAATAAAATAAGTAAAGCAAAAATATATTTAAAACATGTTGTAAAAAGGATGATGTTAAAATAATAAGGAACACCTAACCAGCTAAAAACTCTTCAACAGCCATCCAACTCAAATCTAGGCTTGGAAAAGTTATTTGTTAAACCAGGGCTTTCCAAACTGTGTGTCACAACACACTGGTGTGTTGGCTACAGTGTGTAGGTGTGTCAAGTGAATGTAACAGGTGGAGGGGCTGCTTCTCCTGCTGCCACAGCAGGCCAGGCCCAGGTGAAGGGGCTGCCTCTGCTGCTGCTGCAGCCACCCTGGACCGAGGAAGACCCCACCGAGGGGGGCGGCAGGAGCAGCAGACCAGGCCCGGGTGGAGGGGCTGCCTCTCCCACCACTGGCACTGCCATCCCTGGCTGAGGAAGACCTGACAAGGGCAACAGTGGGAGAGGACCAGGCTCAGGTGGAGAGGCTGCCTCCACTTTCTGAATTACTTACTCAATTTACTGAGTTGCAAAATGATGCATGTCTAAAAAGTGTGTCACCAACATGAAAAGTTTGGAAAGCTCTGTGTTAAACAGCTACATCCACAAACTAGTCAAAATATATTGGGAGTTGTAATAAAATTAAGTCTTTTTCCCCAAACTTTGACTTAAATCAAAGGGCTGTCAAAATATGAGAGACCAGAAGGGCAATAGAGAAGATCAAGCCTAGCTTCCCTTTGTAGAGAGTGTTGAAGTCAGTGAACATATTTCACGAAAATCAATTAGAATTTCTAGCATTGTGGTTTTTTTCCAGGATGATTAATGATATATATGCAGAACTACTTGGGTCTAAATTATTTACAAAACAATTCCAAAATGTGTTCACCCAACAAAGAATTGGAAACCCTATCTTGAAGTATTCCATATCATTTGACGCATTCTATACGGACACACATACTTAATCACAAAGATTGTGATTAAGCATGCCCAAGGCTGCTAAGATCAAAGGGTTAACATTAATTACAGGTTGTGATGCAGTTGACCAATTGGTTTAGTTTAGCACTTTCTTGCCTGTCTTGTTAGACACAGGCCTTTAAAAGTTACCTTTTCAGACTGCAACTTCCAGGATCCCCCAACGAGCATGGCCAAGGTAACTTTACTAAGCTCTGGTTAAAATCAACTGAGCTAAACAAGCTATAATTGAAGTACAGCTGGCCCTCCATATCCATGAGTTCATGGATTCAACCAACTATGGCTTGAAAATATTGTGGGGGGAAAAAATCCAAAAGGCAGACCTTGATTTTGCCATACGCTGAGCATTACAGTGATGCGTAGGCATACCCTGCAATACCTTCCTGCCATTTCACAGATCCTCAAGCTCTTTCTGGCCTTTGCTCATGTTGTTGGTCATTTTATATCAAGGATGCCATTTTACTCTGCCATTATATATAACACAACTTGAGCATTCATGGATTTTGGTATCTCAGGGGAGTCCTGGAACCAAAACCGAGTGAATATTGAGGGTCCACTGTGTTTTAGTACTAGTACAATCGTCTTTCTCCCCGAGCTAGCTTTCTGTGGGTGAACTATAGGACAGAGCAGAGATTCAACTCTGCAAGACGTTGATGGTTGAGGGATGCTTCACCAACAGAGGGCCCCCAACTGCCCCAGTGGTCTTGTCCACCTGTGTAAAATTCCATGGTGGGAAACTACCCATGCTGCCAGCAGGTAGAATGCCTTGAAATAAGGAATTACAAGGGACAGGAAGAGTGGAAGTGGCTTTCAATCTGTGGAATCCAAGGCCCTGCATCATGTTGTCCAATGTTTCACAGATGAAAACCAGGACATATGTGGCCAAGTAACCCCAGAGTGGGATCAAGATGGCAAAAGTTATTAATATGGGAAAAAAGACTGCAGCAGTTTGCTTTTCCCTGAGTCTACTGCAAAGGGCAAGGTTCTGCTCCTTCCTCTCCTCTCCCCACCCCCACTAGTGAGGGAATTGAGTGCAAACTTCTTTTGCACTTTGAATTTGGTTTGCAGCATGTGATCTTATGGACAAAGGGGGAAAGTGGGAGGAGGAGAGAGAAACTGAGACAATTTAAAAGCAGCTGAAAAAGCAGGATGATGAAAGATTAATCAGGACTATCCCTGACAAATCAAAACAGTTAGAAGTATGCTGCATGGCCATTTCCACACTAGACTGTTATAGTGCTATTCCATTTTCAACATCCTATGGAATCCTGGGGTTTGAAGTTTAGAGAGGGGTCTTTGAGTCTAGTGCAGAAATGGCCCATATCTCCTGAAGGGCTCAAGTACTTGAAACTGATATCACAAAAAAATAAAACTTTCCTCTTCCTAGAAGACTTGCCTTTTTGGATTGCAGCTCCCAAAATTCCCTACCCAGTACAGCCACATCAGGGTCTGAGGAGTGGCAGTGGTTCCTCTGCTCTGCTTCTCCTTAGTGCCACATTGGATTGCTCTACCGTGTTTGCTTCCACTCCTTATTTTGGCAAACAAGGAGAATGAATACTGGGTGTGCTTGCTTGTTAAAAGTATATCCCTCCCTTCCTTCTCACACACTATTCACACTTTGAACCTCAGATGAGAATTAACTTAGTGATACACATACAAAAATGGGAACTCCCACTCCAGGTCCAAGAAGAAGGCACCATCTCTGTTATTTATGAACATGAATTAAGTAAACTGGCAATTTTGTTCATTCTCTTATCTAAGGTCTAAAGGTTTGTCAGCCAGCTTAAGGCAACACAAGCAGAGCATATTTTCTGCTAGTGCCAGTCCTTTTCCACTGGCAAACAGGCTTTCTGGCAAGTTCCTATCTCATTATTTTTAAATACATCTTGGGATGAGAAGTGACCAAATTGGCCTTTGTAGCTGAAGGCAGAAGAATGAAACAGGGGAAGGAGGAGGGGAAGGGACTCTGATTCAGCTGGTGTGTAGCCTTGACCTAAGGCAGTAGCAGTATGATTAATTTCATATTGCTAGTACAAAACCCATTCATCTGAATTTAACCTGTTTACTCATGCACTGATGCATAATATGCATGGGAGGAGGAATCCAATTTTCCCTATTTCTTTCTCTCTTCCACTCCCCTTTCTCTTAAACAGAGAGAATTTATTAATTAGCCATCCTGTCAAGAGTGCAGGGACAGAGAACTCAAAGCTACTTTATGATATCTATGTGTGATAAAATAGACATGCGCTATCTGCATGCACAATGGTGCACACTTTTTCTCTACACTAGAGAGGATCAGACTAATTATTAAGTTGAAAAGTGCAACCACAGTCCCTTAGCTCTCCCTTCTGAGCCTATGGGCATTCAATTCTGTGGGAGAGCAGAACCACATGTGTCTCACATTCGATAGAGGATGCGCTTCTATTATTGTTATGCAAGTGGCAATTCATATTGTTTCTAAATATGGAATGGTAGAGGGGTGCCAGATTGTCTGTTGCCTCAGACAGCAAAATCTCTTGGGTGAGCCCCAGTACAAATATAATTCAATGCCCATTGTTAATGGATCCTTATTTACTCTGGAAGAAAAGTTAGGGTCCTTTTATGCTACAGAGTTATAGTGCTATGGTTCCACTTTAGCAACATCCTGTGGAATAGGATGTGAAGCATTAGCAGTACCTCTGAATACCTCTCCCCAAACCACAGATCCCAGGATGTTGTCATGGCAGTTAGAGTGGAACCATAGTCCTATAACTGTGTAATAATTAGAAGTAATATCTGAGATCCAGGCTGGTCCTGTCCATTGCAAAACTCCCTAAACTGAGACAAAATGTAGTCCTGTGACTCTAACCTCATCACTTTTCTTCTCCAGCCTGATGAAGAAGCCAGTGAAGCTTCAAAAGCTTGCATGATGTATTCTGTGCACTTCAGTTGTCCCAATAAGGATATCATTGTTTTGCAGATTTTGGATATTGTTGCATTTTACACATATTTCAAGACAGCACTATTGTCCTGAAATTCTTTCCTCTGAGAACCAGACAAGAGGGCTCTAGCCTTAAGATCTGGGAACTCTAGTAGAGAGAGATAAAGGAAGGTCTACTGTTTTGGCACAGGCTCCACCTCTTGCTGGTATGTAGTCCCTGAGAACTTGAGAAAATGCTGCCCTTGACACAAAAACATTCTTCATCCGTGCTCTAAGACTTGGGTGGACATCTGTGGAGAGTCCTAGAGCACTCCCAGCCCATTTTCTAGATTCCCCATGGGGGAATCCTCACCCATTTTTACAAAACCAAATGTGACCAGAAAGGCTCTTCTAGTGAGTGGGCACTGTCTGAGGCCTAAATAAGGTAAGGTGGGGAGGGTGAAAATAGAATTGAAACTTGTATTCAGGTGGTGTCTGAAGGTCTTATTCTCCATGTTTGGCTAAAAAAGATTCTCATATAAGCAGAGGAGGAAATTCCAGGGCCAACAAAGGCCTCCATGAACCACAGGCTGCATATTTTGCCATCATGGTGGATTAAATAACCATCAAAATGCAGTGCTAAAAACAGATCTCGCTGTACACAATATGTTTTATCTTAAGTAGCCTTTCCCAATGGAGTGTCCACCAGATGTGTCAGACAATAATACCTTCCAACTGTCCTGATTTGGTGAAGATAGTCCCAATTAACCTTCTGTCATCTCACTATTTCAGCTGTTTTTAAAATATCCCCTTCTCTTTCTCCTCCTCCCTCTCTTCTTCTTTGTCCTTGGCTTATTTCAGTTGCTCCAAACTGTAAACGTAGTTTGCACTCAATTACTTTGGTGGGCAGGGGGAGAGCAAGGGTGGAATCTTGCTCTTCACTGTAGACTAAGGCAAAAGCAAACTCTCCTAGTTTGTCCATTTCTACTTTTGAAAAAATAGACAGTGGTATCCTACATTGGCTACTTGGTTACTTCTGCATAACTAAATAGCACCTCCTGGTCTGATCTCTCCCAAAACCCACTTTAAAATCCAGCAGCACAGAAGGAGGTCCATTCACCTTTTAATGGAGCACAAGGAGGATGACATTTACACACACACACACACACACACACACACACACACACCAGTGGGTGAGAGGAAACAAGGACTTGCAACAAGGGTCTTGCTTTTGCTTGCTGGAATTTTGCTCACTGGTGGCAGCATGATGGAAATGTCATCTTCCTTTGCCTCATCCAGTTGCCTGCTCTTAAAGTGAACTGGCATGATATTTACATAGTCTTACTGAATACAGACCCGTTATGGATCTGTAGCTCTGCACTATGAATTTGTAACTGCAACAATGAATACCTGGTGGGTTTTTTAAATGTTAAACCTATAATCTGGGGGACCTACAACGCATTTTAAAAGTGAATTACAGCTTGTAATTGCACAGCTGTAACTGCACACTGTACAGTTATGATACTATGATTCCACTTTAACTTCCATGGTTCCATCTGATGGAATCCTCGAAACTGTAGGTTGGTGAGGCATTATTGCTCTCTGGCAGAGAATTCTAAACACCTCATGAAACTACAAATCCCAGGATTCTGTAGGTTGGAGTCATGGCTGTTAACGAGAAAGTGAAGTGTTATAACTGCATAATGCGAAAGAGACCTCTCTGTTATGTCCCCCTGGAAAAGAAATGGAGCTTGCCAGATGGCACCCCTGCAATTCCTTCCCATCTCAACCATCTTCAAGCACTCAGTGTGTTGCAATTGCCTAGCTCAGGCGAGGCCAACTTCTTGTTCACTGGGTACACTGATACCTTGAGAGCAGCTTTGTTTCCTTGTCCTTGAGGTATCTACACTCCCTGTTCACTAAAAAAAAACACAAAAAAAACCTCCCATGATGTCACAGAATACAATTAAAAACACAGTAAATCTATAAAATCATGACAAGAAGAATAGAGCAGAAGCAGCAGTTAAAACAAAGCCATAAAATGCAATGGAACAGATAAAACCATAATCAAAGCAGTTGACACTACATTATGAATTGCCCTTCCCCTTGCCTATCTGCACAAATCCCAGAACAGTGGACAGGTTCAGATCCATCGCCACCCCTTGCCTAGGCAAGGGGGAACTAAGCCCTCCCTGAAACTGCATGGCAAAATTGGACCACCAAGACTCTTATCTAGTTGAGCCTTTTCAGGCATTACACATCAGAAGAGCACTAAATGATTGTTACCCCAAAATGTGGGTGACACAGGGGTCTACCCATGATGTCAGTGTCTCTGTGAAACAGTGGGGAGGCCTGTGAGAGGGGGGGTAACTTAATAGGATCTTTTACACCCGTGTATACTGTTACTAATGCAGGGACACCAGCCAGAGATTCAAAGAATATTTGTTTTTTTGAGGGAAATTAACAATCACACACAAACAAGATCCAAGCAGTCTCTCAATCACACAAGACTAGCTGGAGCAAAGGGAGGAAAAATTGGATAGTGAGAAGTTAGGGTGAAATACGTAATATTTACCTGGCTGGAGAGAAGAGATGAAGCAACGTGACCCAGACTAAGAATCTGAGGGTAGTATCAGAATGGAAATTGTAGCAGCAGAGAGATGGCCTATGTCTAGAGTACTATGGTAGTACAAGTTGTCTGGCTCACAGCCAGGGTTTAAATATTCTTTTGCTGCCCTGATGAAAAAGGTGTGAATGGCTCTCTGACAGAGTAGACAATGGGGTCCAGAAAGAAATAATGGCCTTAACATCAGGTGACAAAAGATTGATAGGAATCATGATAGCTCCTTAATGGCAGGACAGGTGAGGGAATAAAAGGGAGTTTAAGTGAAAAGAGGAAGAGGGTCGAAGACCACTTTGTGGAGGCAGTTTCAAGTGCTATTGCTTCTAAAGGTAGAGTTGTTGGGGGACATTTGCAAGTCCATTATCACCATAGCTTCCCTGACTATGACCTAGCCATGCCCTGAGGTCCCAATCTGACCTAGTTTTGCAATGCATGTGTGCAGCCAGTTCCTCTTTGCCAGCAGGCTTCTCAGCCATAGCAGGATATAATTTATATTTCATGCCAGTTAATGTTTGCTAATTAAACCATGTAATAGAGTAGGGGGTGTATGGCCTGGTAACATGATCAAGCACTAAGAAATATTGAGAAAGCTATTGTTGCTGAGCCCTCTCAGGAATAATAAAGCCTATCTGCCATCTATCCTATGCACATTTACTTGGGAGAACCAGCTGCGGTCTAGTGCTTTGAGTGCTGGGCTACAGCCCTGGAGACTAGGGTTTGATTCCCTGCTCATCCATGGAAACCCACTGGGTGAAACCCTCTCAGCCCCAGAAAACCCTGTGGTAGGTTCATCTTAGAGTCGCTATAAGTCAGAAACAACTTGAAGGCACACAACAACCATCCAATGGCCATTGCCTCCTCTATTGGCTGTCATACTTTGGCCATCTGAGAAGACATGATGGACTAGAAAAGACAATAATGCTTGATATGGCAGAAGGCAATAGGAAAAGAGGAAGACTGCCTTACAGATGGACAGACTCAATTAAAGAAGCCACGGCCCAGAGTCTGCATGACCTGAACAGGGACTGATGATAGATTGACTTGGAAGTCTTTCATCCATAGGGACAGCTTGACCTGATGGCAGTTAACAATAAAGCTACACTTACTGAGCCAATGTGTTGTAGCAGTTTGAGTACTGGACTAAGACTCTAAGGCCCTTTCCGCACCAGGAAGTTAAAACGGGCCACAGCGTCCTGTCATGGAGGTCATCCGCACCTTGGATCAGATTAGGTTCGGACTGCTTACCTTAGTTCTGCACCTTAGTCTGATCCAAGATGCGCCCAGGTGGTTCTCCAGCGTGCTAAGTGAAGACCGAAAAAATCCGGTCTTTCAATCTTCTCAAACGCGCCATTGCGTTCCTCCTCACTTGTGCAGATGCGCAGGCTTGCACCAATGCGAGCCTGTGATCAGCGGAGTGTGGGCGTGGCCAGCATCAGCGGTTGGTCCGGACCCACGAACAACAGGAAGTTGCCGTTTTCAGCCGGAGCAATGTGGATCTACAGACCTCGCACTGGTCTGACTTGCCCTGGATCAAATGGAGGAGTCCTGCAGAAGGGCTTAAGGGACAGTCCATGTTGCTTCGACTCAAGAAGAAGTGGTGAGTAACAGCACGGAGTGATTCACTCACCTTGTGCAGAAAGGGCCTAAGAGACCAAGCTTATGAATCCCCATTCAACCATGGAAAGTGACTGGGTGACCTGACTCATGGCATACTCTCTCAGTCTCACAGTAAGGTAAATCTTGCCAGCAAAATCCCATGATAGGGTTCATATGAGGGTCATCATAAACTGGAAATCACTTGAAGGCACACAACAACAACAACAACAACAACACACCACTGAATACATGGAGAGCACTTCTATGTACACATGGTGCTTGCAAGAGTCTTCATATATGAGGATATTTGAATGCAAAATTAATAATAAGTTACCTACTAACATAGAGTCCCCCTTCTTTAAAAACAATTTGGGGTTCCCTGCCTCTCTGGAGAGTTAGCTGCCAGCATGATATAGTGGTCTGAGTGCTGGATTTCAACGTTGGAGACCAAGATTTGATTCCCTGCTTGACTTGGCTATGGAAACCCACTGAGTGACCTTGGGCATGTCACACACTCTGAGCCTCCAGAAAACCCCCATGATAGGTTTGCCTGAAGGTTACCATAAGACAGAAACAACTTGAAGGCACACATCAGCAGCAGCAGCAGCAGCAGCAACAACAACAACACAGCATACAGCATACATAATGGCTTTGCATACCCACCCACCCATGGATATGTGCACTGATGTGCAAGCAGAGCTGATGAACAATTCCAGTGAAATAAATGGAGCCATTGCCTAAACAGAAAATGCATCTGCCTGCTGTAACATACATAGAACTCTGACTGGATTGACGCCACAAGTTTTAGACTTTTCTGGTTATGTCCTGCTTTTCAATCCTAAATTGAAGAGCTGTCAACACAAGGGAGTTTGAATAAGAATTATAGGACAGGAAGTCCTCTGTTCAAATGTCAAAAAATATGTCAAGGCAGCTAGCACAACAGTCAATAAAACAATAAAATAAAAATAAAAATACCATTTAAAAATCCAACTGCACAAATGGAAGAGCAGAACAGGTAAACCAGAAGCACTGAATAAAACAAGGGTGGGGAATCTCTTTCAGACAGAGAGCTAAATTTAGTTTTGGGATCCATATTTCCAAGGTGGTTGGATGAAAGGCAAAAATACTGGCATGATCTGGCCTTTAGCTCTTCCTGTTACTAACTAACCTCAAGAGAAGGATTTCAACTATTTCTTTACTTACTTACTGTCCCACCTTTCTCCCTGTGCAGGATTCAAGGCAGCTTACAACCATTTAAAACAAATAACAACTATTAATGGGTGTATGTGTGCACATTTATGCACCTTCAAGTTACCTGTCAACTTTTTGCAACCTCATGAACTTCATAGGGTTTTCTTAGACAGGAAATATTCAGAAGTGGTTTGTCATTGTCTTTCTCTGAAATATAGCCCAAAGCACCTGGTATTCCTTGCTGGTCTCTCATCCAGTTACTAACCATGGCTGACCCTTCTTAGCTTCCAAGATCAGAGGGGATCTGGTACCTCCAGGTTATTTAGACAAGACTAGCAACCATTAATACAAAAGCTGAAAGACAAACCACAATTCTGACATTTTTTTCTGTTTTATATATATTTATAAAATACTAATGAATGTTCTTTTTCTTTTTTGCTATGAGATTTGTAAATATAGATATTTATAACTTTTTTAGTAAAAATATATTTTAAAAAAAACAAAAAAACCTCAAAAAGTTAAAAACAGTTTCAAAACGCATTTAAAACATAATAAAACACAGATAGAAGCACATAAACACGCATTGAAAGCTCCATCCACTGCAACGAGTTAAAAACCAAAGGCCTGCCTAAATAAAAAGGTCCTTGCCTGCTGGTGGAAAGACAACAGGGAGGAGCCAACTGAACTTCCCACGGAAGGGAGTTACACAGTTTGGGAGCAGCTCCCAAGATGGCTATCTCCCATGTCCTCACCAAATGTGTCTGTTATGGTGGAGGGATTGAAAGCCCTCTCCTGAAGATAGAATCACAAAATCGTAGAGTTGGAAGAGACCACAACAGCCATCAAGACCAACCCTCTGCCATGCAGGAACACACATTCAAAGCACCCCCAGCAAATGGCTGTGCCTTTGTTTAAAAACCTCCAAAGAAGGAGAATCCACCATGCTCTGAGGCAGCATCTTCCACTGTCAAATGGCCCTTACCATCAGGAAGTTCTCCTTGAGGTTTAAGTGAAATCTCTTTTCCTGTAGTTTGAATCCATTGCTTCATGTCCTAGTCTCTGGAGCATCAGAAAACAAACTTGCTCCATCTTCAAATGACATCCCTTCAAATATTTAAACATGGCTATCATGTCCTCTCTTAACCTTCTTTTCTTCAGGCTAAACATACCTAGCTCCCTAAGCCACTCCTCATAGGGCAAGGTTTCCAGACCCTTCACCATTTCAGTCACCCTCCTCTGGACACATTCCAGCTTATCAATATCCTACTTGAATTGTGGTGCTCAGAACTGGACACAGTATTCCAGGTAAAGTCTAACCAAAGCAGAACAGAGTGGTATTATTACTTTTCTTGATCTTGACACTATACTCCTATTGACACAGCCTAAAATTGCATTGACTTTTTTTTAGCTACTGCATCACACTGTTGACTCACGTCAATATGCCAGATCGTAAAAGTCAAGAAGGTTCATAGAAGGAGATACAGATTTTCAGATAGCCTGCTACTATTTCATATAGTTTTTTAAAATACAAAAACTCAGACAAAAGAAGGGAAACCATCCAAGGCTGGTGACATGGGAAACCCCAGACAACCAAATTTGGCACCAGAGCCTGAAGGTTTTCACTTCTGCAATAAAACAATAGAATCCACTCCCAGAAGAATTAAAAGAAAAACCCATTCTGAAACAGAAAGTCTTTACAATGTGGCAAAAGTCCATTAGAAAGCAAGCAAGATGAGTCTGAAGGAATTCCAAAGCCTGGGTGCAGCTACTGGAAAGATCTTCATTCTCAGGATTTGTAGAGATACACAAGAATGCTTCTTTTGGCAATGGTATTATGGGTAACTGACTTGTATAGGAAAAAGAGGAACCTCAGATATTCTAAAGAGACATAGCATTAATCAGTCTGCCTTAGGCAGTAAAACATTTTTGGTTGGTCCCGTGGAGAATATACTGTCTATTGTGCTTATACTTCTATGACAGCAATACTGTAGGTCAGATCATCTATCATATCACCTTTTTTTAGGAAGATACACTGATTTCTATGTTTCCAGTGAAGCTTATATGTCACTAGGATCTATGTCCTACTATGCAATAATCATACCCTGGATTTATTTGTATATTTCTTTAGTTGAGGCAGCATCTTCATTTGATTTTTTAAATTATTAGCAGCAATGATAAATAATGCATATTTTTAATAATCTCTTTTCCTCTGGGCTGCAAACCTCAGAAGGAAATCAAATCATGGTGAACTTTACTTCTAAAAAAAATCACTTGATGAGTTTGTTCCACTCCAGAAGAATGCATAATTATTTTATAAAGTGTGCAGGATACAGCTGCATTGTACGGAAGGGAGGAGTCAGATATTTCTATTATAGAAACAAAACTCACCCCCCCCCAAATATGAACCTGTCTGTGAGCTCTGCTTCCATGGATTTTACTATTCTGCAGATTGGGCCTTTGGCAGGAGAAAGAGAGAGAGAGAAATTAAACATTAATATTTCAGGGATAATAAAGAACATGAAGCAAACATACACTGACTGAAAAAAATAAAAATAAAATATAACAGGGACCATAGTAAACAATTGTTCCACTGGGGATAGTTTGTATTAGCTCATTCAGAATTGAAGCCACTTTCTTTCCAGGTGTCTAGAAACCCAGTAGAAAACATATTGAGACCATCACAATAAAACATTATTGGACATGGAACTGCTGTACGCTACACAGGCATAAAAATGCTTTTGTATGTATGTCTGGGCTGTGTTATACATAATTTATTTTTAATTCTTAGGTACTTAATGGGTTTCATTTTTTTCCCCTAAATCAGCATCTTGAAGCAGCTGTAATGGGAGAAAATATTTGAATGTTCGTAGTTCTTACACTGGACATTTATGATTGCTTAAGGACTTTGTGTCTATGACAGCAACAAATAAAGTTAGCTTGCATGCAACTCTGGGAGAGTCTCTCAAGATAACGTGACTGGAGAGAAAATGCCAAGCATTTGAAATAAATACAAGCTGTGCATTTCCCTTCCTAAGTGTGTTATCTGGGCCTGAAAATTTACTGCTGGCAACAAGCATTTCTGGAATCTATTAAGAGAAAATGCTATATAGCTGTGTTATGAACACTCTAGATGGATTCACAGCTGTGTATAAAAGCAGCCAATTCTGCCCAAGCAGGAATTTGAAAAGACAGGCACCCGTATCCCATATTCATGTAAAATAATAACACTAATTTGATACAATGAGGGTACCTGCAGGAACAAAGACATAAGCAATAAAATGAAACTATGTACCTCTTTAAAAACATAACTCTGTCCTGGAAAGCAAACATAACAGCTCTTTCCCAGTTTACAATGTGGTTTTCTGCATAATTTTTGTAACAAGACCGGGATGCAAAATTTTGCTTACTAGGGCTTGTGGGATCTACTTTGTTTTGAACTAGCATCTTGAGATTCAGCTGGGATAAAAGGCACACCCCATTTAGGCTGGCAGAGAAATAATCATTTTGTGTCTGCTGTTAAATCAGAAATGTTTGCTAGTATACTGCAGCTGACCAGATCTACCGGTCCTAGGGCTGGCCCAGAATATTTTGCTGACAGAGGCAGTGCAGCAAACAATGCATTACACTCATTCAAGTCAAAGTGCATGGTACCCAAAGCCAGCCAGACTCTTTTGGGATATGAGGCAGAAAATCCCACTACCATCTTTCCCCATCGCTAGGAGTAAAATTTAAAGTTTGGAAGTAGCATGCTAAAAATAACGTGTTGCTTGTATACAATCCATACCAACATTATTCTATCTGCTACATCACTCCTTTTGCAGTATAACATAATGAGTTTGGTTTTCTTGGTCTCTACAGAATGCATGCTCACAAATGGCGAAGTTGGGATGTTTTCTGGTTGATTCACTTTCCATGCTATGCTTCAAGCTCTACTGAAACCAGGTAGCTGTAATGCTTTTTAATAGTATGGAGTTGGGCAACTTCAGTGGGTCGGGAGGTAAATCTCTTTCTGAAATCATAGCCAACTACACCTCCTCTAAAAAAAAAGTTTTTTAAAAAATATGTCAGAAGAAAAGTTTTATTTTCTATACTTTGGCCTGGCCATTAATAAACATGAAGAAACAAATGTCAAGCAACAGAGTGGTATGAGAGAGCCAGTGAGGTATAGTGGTTTGAGTGTTGTACTGTTACTGCAGTTGCTAGCCCGGATTTGTGGGATATTAGATATCACTTTGATATCAATAATTTGGCTTTCTTCTACCATCCCTCTCCACGTGTCTGCAAGGTCCCCCGGACAAGCTCGCAGACAGGCACGGCCACTAATCGCTGTAGTATTGGCCAGAAATAGCCATCCCGCCGCTTCAGGAGACCTCAAAGGCAAGTACTCTTTTATGTATGCACAGTACTTACAAAGAACTCCCTGCCCTGAGCAGGCAGCTTGATTAGAAGAATCCTCATCTGTCAAGCACTCTGCGTTTGCATACTGTTTACTCTATTGTCAATTTGGACTTGACTCAATCATACTTTCAGAGGCTTTGTCTCCAGCCCCAAGTATGGACTAGCCTACAGCCACATCTTCCCCTATAAAAACCCCTGACTTTGAGAGCTTCTTCGGATCAGTCCCGACTTCCATCCCACCTTGCTGCCGATTTGCTTGGCAAGCCTTCCCCTCAGTCCCACGTACTGAGACTTCATATCTCCGAACTTCTGCTGCAGACTACTGGGGCTTCAGGATAGGTGTAGTATCACCCAAACCAACAACTCCTCTAAAAATCCCTCTATCCCACTCCAACCTTTATTTCCTTAGTTCTCTGCGTGAGTGTGCTGCATACACTGTTTGGCTGTATTTTAATAAAGATAACAATTATTATTTCAATTCTGTTTGCTCCTTGACTTGGCCTGACCCTGTAGACAAAGATTCCACTCCATTGCCCTGCCTTTCATATTGCTAGCTTGTGCTCTTGGCTAATTTCCCAACTTATATAATTGAGAGTGCATTTAGGTGTCCCTCCCGGGACCCCCAGAAAACAGGGTAACAGTACTAGGACTTCAAGAGAACAGAGTCTGAATCCTGGTGTGGCCATAGAAACTCCCGGAGTGACTTTGGGCAAATCACACCCTCTCAGCCTCAGAGGAAGGCAATGGCAAACTCCCTCTGAACAAACCTGGCCAAGAAAACCCCATGATAAGGTTGATTTAGGGTTGCCATAAGTTGGAAACAACCAAAAAGCACACAACAAGCAAGTCAGGAAACTGGAAGAAGATCAAATATTGGAAAGGCAGAACAAACTAGATAACATCTTTACAAGGAAGCATACATTGCTAAATACCAGTCAGAACCACCCATACTCATGATGCATTGATTTCTATATATGACTGTGAAAGCTAGATAATGACGAAAGTTAACAGGAAGATCAATTCATCTGGAATGTGGTACAGGACAAGAATTTTTCAAGATGCCATGGACTGTTAAAAAGAGAAATAAATGGGTCCAAAAGCAAATCATGCCTGAATTCTCCCTAGAAGCCAAAATGACTAAATTTGGGCTATTCTACTTTGGAGATACCATGTGACAATATGTCACTGAGACCGTAAATCTGCTTAGGATTCAGCACCTTTGATAGCTCTTATAAAGTTTGGTCTAAATCCAAGAATGGGTTAAACACAGCAATGATGTAGAAGTTACTATCACATTTCCATTTTTGCTGCCTCCTCCCCTTCCCAAGGAAGGAAAAAAGCTCACCTTGGAGCCTGAGATGGGAACACTCATGAAAAGGATCTGAGATAGATTTTAGAAAGTTATTGGGTGAATGATATAACATTATAAGCTGATTTTCAATTTAGTTGCCTGAATCCAGTAGTTAAGTATACCTATTTACCCTGGTGCACTGATGCAGATTGACATTTTAGAGCAACAAGTAAGAAAATATAATTATTTAAGTATCCATTTCAAGTACTCTTCACATCAGCAGCACAGTGTTATGTGAGATATTTCATTTGAATGAAAAGGTCACTGGGAAGTGGAGGTACTCAAGGTAGAGAGGACTATGTCTTCTGAGTTCTCCAAATCAAAGTAATCATAAAAGAGAAAAGGATAACTTGTTATGCAAAAAATGAAAGGCTCAGTTTCTACAATGAGTTTAGCAATTTGCAATATCCAAGTATTGGCTCTCTTACAATGCTTGTCTTTCTAGTCCAGTATTCTATATGGGGAATTTTTAAAAACTACATTTGCTAGATATTCACCTGATCATGTTTCTCTACTATATTTATTTACAAAATAATATTTTAAATTATTTTAAGTTTAACATTCTAAAATGTTAAACTATATTTTAAAACAAAGCAAGCCCCCAAAGAGAGGAATGGGTCCATATGGCTCAGGGAAACATCAGGGCTTGTTGAGGGGAAAATGTGGATATTGAAGGGAAATGTTAGAGGTTGGGCATAATGCCCAGCTAAAATATTCTGAATCAAGGAAAAATTTAGAACCTGCAGAGTTATTAAGCACTTAGAAATATTAGAAGCCAATTAAGCATTACCACTACATTCTAACCCTTCCACCAACTATCTGGCACTTAGTACCAATAACAATCTGAGATATAAGGAATCAATTCAACATGAATAGGTTTTTCTTGGTGCCTCCTTGGTAATTTTCCATTATAGCTTAATGACTGCTGTTTCATGATTGGCCAATATATCTCCTGTACTCTTCTGTGATTTGCAATATGTTGTTGTACTGTACACTTTGCTAGGTTTTCCATAACTGCTATATATAAGGAGTATGACTGCTTCAATGCTAGATTGCTTGGCTCAAATTTTGACATCTAGGCTGGCACTGTGACAGTAAATAGATTGCTGTCTTAAGTTTACTAATACTTCTATTTCTGAACCCAAACTGGCTAACTTTTCCCTTCAGTATGTGACTATAGGGGTATCAACAGTTCTTTCATGTGGATACAACAAGCAAGCTGAAGTGTCATAGACGTGATGAAGAGAAAATTATATTTCAAATGTAAACAAAACAGAGGAGGGAAAATGACATCTATCTAGATTTCCCCAAATATAATATATTTATATGTACATCAAGCTTAGTAAATGCATCATGTTGCCAAAAATATCTTAGGTTCCACACTGAATATAGTCCAGAAAAGCATTTTATCTGTGACAGTCTCTTCTGAATTCCATAAATCTATTTGATCACTTACACATTCATCTTCATATGCATGCTTTGTTGTTCTCACATCACCTGTGTGATTGTGAAGCTGAAGAAAATATGAAAATTCACACTGATATGAACATTTGGTGGTACTCATGTGGCTCTGGATCCATTTCATCCGGCTGAAATAGAGTCCTTTATAAGCTGCTTACAAGATTCAGTTTTTGTTCCAAGATCATCTAGCAGGACTCCATGAGTACAAAGCCACCTTCTGAAAACCTTGTTCCTGGAAGGGATGCAGCCATTTTCAGCAAGCTTTCATGAAATCACACCAAACCATCTTGTGTAGTTAAACTGACTAAATGTGAAAAATAGGCTTGAAAGTATTTATAAGAGAGCATACATTTTCCATATCAATGACAAAGATAGAAATATGCAGAGGAGGATTATACACCGAGGAAACAATTTAGATCAGTCCTGCTATTATTGTTCCAGAGTTTATATTGTGATTGGTTTGAGGTACAGAAGTTGCCTTATGCTGAGAAAGACCCTTGGTTCATCTACCTAGTATTATCAACTCTATTTCAGCCAGATTTCTTTTCCCTCTCCCTTCTTGGAGATCCCTAATATTACCTTGCCTCCCCCATCCATATACTAACCAGGCTCTGGTCAGTCATTCAAGTACTAATTCTGTTTAGTTCTGAAATAGGAGATCAGGCATGTTCAGATGTTATGGAGGTATACGAATCTTCAGGTGTGCCTTACAGCCCATGGTCTCTGAGTACAAAGCAATTCAGGATTCCTTCTAACTCTTTAACTCTCAAATATGATTTCAGCAAGTACAGCTATCCGTACATGAAACAACACCTCTCAAAGATCTGAGAACAGACAGCTTATGGCCAACATTCTGATGAAGTGTATCAATGGAAACTGAGAGGATGACCCAAGAAGGCACATGTGATGGGCAGAGATGACTCATCTTCTCTCCTCATTCCCTAAGGAAGGTGTTAATTGAGTTGGGAATGAGAGTAACAGAACAAGTTAGGTCTGTACTTTCTGGGCAATCAGTGCTGGAACTAGGATTGAAAGGGCAGAGAGAGATCATAGAATCATAGAGCTGGAAGAGACCACAGGGGCCATCGAGTCCAACCCCTGCCATGCGGGAACACACAGCAAAGCACTCCCAACAGATGGCCGCCTAGCCTCTGTTTAAAAACCTCGAAAGAAGGAGAGTCCACCACACTCTGAAGCAACATACTCCACTGCTGGACAGCTCTAATCATAGGAAGTTCTTCTTGAGATTCAGGTAGAATCTCTTTTCCTGTAGTTTGAATCTATTGCTCCTTGTCCTAGTTTCTAGACCAGTGGAAAACAAGCCTGTTTCCTCTTTGATATGACATTCCTTCAAATATTTAAACATGGCTACCATGTCCTCTCTTAACTTTCTCTTCTGGAGACTAACAATACCCAGCTCCTTAAGCTGCTCCTCATAGAGCTGGTTTCCAGATCCTCCAACATTTTGGTCACCCTCCTCTGGACACGTTCCAGCTTGTCAATATCCTTCTTAAAATGAGGTGCCCAGAGCTGGACGCAATATTCCAGATGAAGTTTGACCAAAGCAGAATAGAGTGGTACTATTACTTTCCTCAATCTACACACCATATTCCTATTGATGCAACCAATAGGCAATGGGCAATCTAACCCCTAACTTATGTTGCCAGGTTTCCAAAATGGCAATAAAGCAGAGTTAAGATTCATGACATGCTCAGGTTACAATTGGGAAGCCATTAACAAATTTGGGTTCTACTCAAATACCAGTTGAAAATATGGATTTTCAATTTACTTATCCATATGTACCTCTGCAAAATTAACATATTGTTCACATTGATAACCTGCCTGATGCATACATTCTGTGATTATGAAGAATCTATATCCCCAAATATTGGGGGGTTTGCCATCTTGTTCAGTCTACATATAAGCAAAAGATTCCATCCTCAAATATGAGACATTCCTTACAATAAGGCCCACCTGGCAGTCCTATAAGGGACAAGACTTCTTACCCTAAAATAAAGGGCATCCTTTGTAATAAAGGACAGCTGGCAACCCTACCTGCATCCCCTGACAGTTCCTCACTTTGCTATAAAGATACAAGATAGGTGCAAATTAAATCCTACTCTCGGACTAAATATATAAGGCAGCAAGCTAGAGCTTCCAGAACCCTCCCGTCAACACATCTGGGACATGTTTAGGCAGGCACCTCCACTCATGGTCTACATATCGATCCTGTCTGCCTGTCAGCTCGAGCCCAGTTATGTCTTCCACATGCTTGAGATGGTATTAAGGTCTTTGCCGCCTAGGTTATGCCAACAGAATTGTTGCTTAGATACCCAAATAGAATGACAACCAAGAGCAACCCACAAAAACTGATGGCCTGTTCAGAAGCCTGTGGTCATTTGGAAATAATTGCCCACATAGACTAGCCATGGTATTCAGTTTGGAGTTGGGTTAGCCAGGTCATCCAGTTTAGTGTTGCAATTTGCTGAAAAGAAGAATGTTGAAACAGAATTTTACATAGGTGCATATGCCACAGACAGAATAAATTGAGTAAACTATCTCTCCCACTCAAGTTCTCTTCATAATGGGGGTTATTTAGCAACCATGTCTACTTCCATCCTCAGATGTCATGGTGACACCTACCATTTCTTAAAATTAACTCAAATAGCAGAGGTGTGTCCCCAATGAATGTAATGAACTCATTATACAATTATCTATCATCTATAATCTATGTAATGAATACATTATACAGTTGTCTGTAATCTATATATTAGGTTCATGGGAGGCACATCCCTATTATCTAGGTTACTTCTAAGGAACATACTGAATCATCTCAGAACATCCAACTTGTATCCACTGATCTTCAATATTTTGGAAGGTTTTCTTCTAACACTAACCTAGTGTCAGTCCTACCTAGATTAGAACCATTTGAAATAAATTGGACTTGCTAGTCACAAGTAAATAAAATCCCAGTGATTTCAATGGCTCTACTCTAGGTAAAACTAATGTTGAATTTGACCCAGGAAAGGAGTTCTTTCCCAAACTAAAACATTTGAAGTTCATAAATCAGGGCATGTCTGTGTAGTGTGTGGAATGAGATGAAGAAAGAGATAGTGTACTCTTGTGAAACATTTATGTCCTAATCTTTATTTGCATTTGAACTCTTTGGGCATATATGCCAATGGCGTTCTTATTATTTTGATTCTTCTTCTTTGTAATACCATGCAACAGGTATTTAAAGAAAAGATGTAGGGATTTCCAGGTCAGTTGAGACAACATTTTTAGTACTGCACATGTGTAGTAAATCATAAGACAAACCAGTATTGCAAATGTCTTACCAAGGTAGTAATTCAGAGGAGGGAATGTCAGGGGGATCTGAAGTGATTCAAGCAAAAGGAATGACTCATCAATGAGGGAACTAGCTGAATAACTGAGAGTTCATCCTGAGAAGCACAGAGACTATGCATGCGCCACACGTATATCTATCATAACCACTGGATGAGTGGGAACCATTCAAAGTGTTGTTTTATCATTTATTTTATTTGAAAAAATGATCACCCTTCCTGCTTTTTGGAAACACATCACTGAGTCAAGTGGGCTTTGTCTAAGAATAAAATGAAATACCAAAAACCAATTATAAAGCCTTTAGAAACAACAACCACCAAGCAAGAAAAAATGAAGGGCAAATTCCTATTCCCTATGATGGGATGGGGAATGTATAGTCCTTCAGAGATGTTGGACTGCAGTTCTCATCAGACATGGTTGACACAGCCAACAATGAGAGATCATAGAAGTTACAGTCCAACTAGTCTGAAGTACATATTATTTTCCTCTATGACCTTACAACGTTGGCAAATTCTGGCCATTAAAAAGGCCTCATCAAAAACAATGGAAGGAGGTTGCAAATGATTCTTTTTGATTATGCATTCCACAGCTTGCACCTTACACATAATTTTGTGCAGTGAATTGATCACATGGTTGCACACTGGATTGAATAACATTGCAATTTGGTTAACAAGATGATGTAGATCAACCAAGGCATAACTCTGTAAGTGTAAAATTGTGATACATCTCATTGATACTGGGCTAAAGCATGGTGCTGGCACTTTAGTCTCTCTCTTGCACCAAAAGGCCCAAATGCATCTACCCAACAGCTTTATTTCCAGTCCCCTTACCTAGCTCCTGGCATTTCAGTGTGCCAACACACACATAAAAACATCTTAATGCTGGCAAGAGAGCCAGTTATGTATGGATAGAGATGGGTACCCAGGCTTTAAAGTCACTTTATATCTAAAAATAAAACATGCTTCTTTCCCAGCATTGCTTATTCTTGGATTTGTATCCCTGCCTGGAGATTTCAGCCCATGCCCTATGAACTGATAACCCTACATTCATCTTTGGTCTTGGATATTTGGTGTGACCATCTTTCACCTATAAGCTTATCTTTCATCTTATTGAACATGTCACTCTGAGATGTGTTCTGTTTAAGATCAAATAATATTCAATAAGATCAAAGATGAGCTTATAAGTAAAAGATGGTCACACCAAGGACCCAGGACGAAGAACACGTTACAATGTATATCTTAAGGACTGATTGGAAAGATTGACTTTATTCAGACAACAGTTTCCAGAGTCTTCCAGCTAATATAGCCACTGAGACCCCTTCCTTTTCTTACAGTTCAGAAATAGTAGCTTTCTCAAGCGCTAATCTTAAGCAAAACCAGTCCTACTATGAAACAATGTCATGCAATTGTTCATTGCATCAGATTCCAAATTGGTCTTCCCTGACATTGTTCCTTCCAGATGTTTTGGATTATAACTCCATAGTCCAGGACATCTGGAAAAGGCTGATCTAAATGAAGGACATATCTCTGTCTTAGCAGATTTTTTTTTGTGCCAATTTTTCAAACTAAGGGAATAGAATGTCATTTTGCCTATTTTGTTTTAGGGTAAAAATGTCTAAAACTGGCACTTGTGTTGAAAGAAGTGAAAGTAATGAAGTATTAGTTCTGACTCTAAAAAGGACAGGGGATCACCTCAATCATGAGAAATACAAACACAGACAGAATTTGGATGGACCATGAGCAGAGTGAAGTGTGAAGTAAAATACCAAGTAAACTAGGTAAAATAAATTTAATGTTGCCTCTGCAAAAATATTTGTCCAAGTGGAATTGGGAAAGCCTTACAGTTTATGGTGGTTAACTGAGGTTGGGTATTAATCTTGTGAGTTTATCAGCCTATTTGAGCTTAGCTGAAGCAGGGTTAACTATTTTAAATATTCCAGGGTTTGAAGGTGGGGAAGAGAATGGACATACCCTTGACACATGTATGGTGGTTAGTACTGGACTAGGACTAGTGAGGCCACGTTCAAATCTCCTTCCATCCATAAAGGGCATTGAGTGATCTTAGGCCAGTCACACTCTCTCAGTCTAACCAACCTCACAGCATTGTTGTGAAAACAGAATGAGAATCATCTATGATGCCTTGAACTTTTTGAAGGAAAAGAAGGATATATGATGACTTCTTGAAAAGGGTATGTTTTGGATTGCAATTCCCAGTGGCCACACTGGCTGGGAGATTTCGGAAATGGTAGCCCTAAAGGTAATATTTCCAAACTCTAGTAATTATACGGAAGCATAAATAATATCTTAATCCAGATAAAGAAATCCAGTTTAACGACAAACAAGTCTAATTTTGTGCAAAAACATCTACATAGTACTTGCTGGTAACCGCTCAATAATATTGTTGTTGTGTTTGTGTACCTTCAAGTCTTTCTGACTTACAGTGACCCTATCTATGAGGTTTTCTTAGCAGAATTTGTTTGGGGGCAGGGGCTTGTCCCTGTCTTCTTCTGAGACTGAAATGGTGTGATTTGCCCAAGGTCATCCAGTGGATCTTTCAGAATGAATACAATTATCATAATCTGGCAAGCCAGAAGTTCTAACAAGGTACTCTAGCAGGTGATGTGCTAGTTTTAGGCTGAGTAACCCCTAAGGATGCTGAGTACATCTGTTTTAAATTATATACAACACGTCTGTAAACAAGGCAGCTAAAATAACCCTGGTGGTATGAAAATGACCTCCTGTCATTGCTGTTTTTTATTTAGTAAAAGTAAAAGCAGGATATAGTAGAAGTCATTTATATCCCACCTTACCTCTAAGGAGCTCAAAGTGGTGTACACCAGAGATGGTTGAGAAGATATATCAGGTTCTGCTTGTAGATCACTAGATCATTAGATGCAGATCAGCCAAGTTTTCTCACTTCCTGTCTTGTAACAATAACAGCAACAGAAAGGTTCTTCCCTCCACAGTAAGTTAGGCATTAGAATCACTGATCTGGCATAAATTATAGGTATATATAGATGCACATTGTGGTCATTCCAGCATATGGCTCCTGAGGCATAGTATGTAATTGGCACCACCCATGACAAACAATTTTGCATCAGGCTTGAGCTGGTGGATCTCAAAGTATTAGTAAAAAGCAAAGTAGACTTTGTATGTCTGAAGTGTTGTTATTTTGGTGAGCAAGAACCTTTGCGACAGACCTTTGAGTGGAAGATGATTAGCTATTGCTGGGTTATTAACCATTCCAATTTTTTCCCATTTTTCACATTTCATCATTTTTATGTGTAATTATCACAAGTGGATAGGGTGCTGTGCACTCTTCCATTCTTAGCTTGCAAAACAAGGCCCTCTACTACTCAGAGCAGCATGGAACCTTATCTCTTCTTTATCCAACAACCACACAGTCCAGAAAGCACGGAAGGCAGCCACCACCAACCTCCTGGAATGGTTTGAGCAGTGGTGGGAATCATGGGGTCCTCTAGATGCGGTTGGGCTGCATAATTCCTCACCATTGGTTGGCCACTAGGAGCAGCTAGGAGTTGCGGTCCAACCACATCTGGATTCCCATTCCTGGGCTAGAATATCCCATTAACAGAGTGGAGACACACTGTGGACACTTCAGGTAGTGTGGACTAATCACTTCCACATCCCTGGACTGTGCAGTCTCACCTTTCTCCAAATAATGAGGGACCCTTATTTTCAAGTTAAAAATAGAACATAAAACACACAGAAGGTCCATCTTGAATAAATATAAGTAAATGCCTACAATACAACCTCCTAATAAGAAGCATGGCAATGTAAAGAGATACCTCTGGAACTCAGACAATGATAATTACATGCTGACTGAAACAGGTAATGAGTAGTGCACCAAGTTACTTTTGAAAAGTAATGTTCCAGGTTCTGAGTCTGCTCCTTATCTGGTGTACACAATTTTCTCCCCCACCTTGTTTTATATGAAGTTTGAGAAGAGATCCAGAAACTATCTGTTCCCATATAACATTGTCTTCACACAAATTGGACTTGAAATAAGACAAGATGATACTGGCATGAATCCTACTGGTTATTCCCAGCCAAAGCAGATTCAGTGAACCAACTGAGTCTGCAAGTCAACATATGGGTAAAACTCATTGATAAAATGGGTCTATTTTCGATTAACAGTAAGATTGAGGCCATTATTTATTTGAACTCTATATATCTGTGATTTGAATATGGACTGTCTCTCATTGTGTCACTCTTCCTTGCACTGTCAGAGCCCTTTCTTGCTGTGTTTCAGCATGTTCCACTTTGCAGTGAAAGGGAAGTAATCATCATGATTTATATATACTAAAGTGGTACAATTGCTCCCAATTGGTCTGATTAATATGACTAATACATTGAGAATGAGTTGGAAGGAAAACTGGTGGTAGTTCCATTTTATAAATAAGCAGCCTAATCTAAAACCAGACAAGTTGCATTTCAGAATGTAAAAATAACTATGTATGAATAAGCCAGAAGCTACAGAAAAGCAGGGGGATATTGTACTTCCTTACTAACTGTTGCTGGAAAGCCACAGTCCATTTGAACAACAGTATTTGTGTTTTTATAATTTCATAATTTACAATAATTCTGAAATAGCATGCATGAGACATTATTTTCCTCACCAGTGGCTTCTCTAGCATTCTTGCTGGACTCAAATTTTGTCTATAGCAGGGTATGTCCAAGACATTTCAGGGACAGCCGCACCACATGGTGGATAACACAGTTTGATACTACTTTGACTGTCATAACTCTGTCCTATGGAATCCAGGAACCTGTAGTTTGGTAAGGGACCTAGAATCCTCTGTAGATAGACATTTGAATGCTGGAACAGAATGCTTGAAAATCCTCATAAAACTACAAATCAAAGGATTCAGTGGGATCATGCTGTGGTAGTTAAAATGGTATCAAACTCCTACAGCTATGTAATGCAGAGGCACCCTTTGTGGCATGAGACAAAAGACAAAAATGATGCCCACTTGCCATTCTAAGACAGAAGCCACTGAAATTTGTATCTTACTTGAGCACTATTAACTGGATTGTATCCTTCACTATACTTTTAGGTAGCAAGATAGTTTAGGGGGCATGGAAAGAATGTGTGACACTTACACATCTATCCTCCAAGAGAGAGGAATATTTGGAGAACACATGGGGAAACAGCTGTGGGACTGCCCCCTAGGATCCACCACTTGAGATAGTTACCTAGTTCTGCCTAATAGCAGGCCAATTTTGATTCTTTCCCTCCCATCAAGTTCAACATGATTACTTTCACTTTTGCACTTTTCCATCTCAGTTGTGCAAAGTGAGCTACAGCACACAAATACAAAGCCACCAGATCGTCAACCACTCCTACATAATCTCTGATTTTGCTTACCTTCTGAAACCAGTGCAACATTTCATAATAACAATGATAAATATTTAAGGAGGTGCCATTTTCAGATACTACTCTCTCACCAAAAGAGGCTTTGGCAGTAAACTTACCTTGTACACAGTTATTTTAACGTAGTAAAAGTTGTTAGTTATAATAGTTATTTCATTTTATCAATTCAGCATTGGTTAACAGTGTATGATACACACATTTGCTGAGGCCATTTCCACACTACACTGTTATAGTGCTATTATTCCACTTTCAACATCCTGTGGAATCCTGGGGTTTGCAGTTTAGGGAGGGGCCTTTAGAATTCTCAGTCAGAGAGCTCTTTGGCCTCAGTCAACTGCAATCCCCAGAATTCCACAGGATGCCGAAAGTGGAATAATAGCACTATAACAGTGTAAGGCAGAAATGGCCTGAGAAACAAAAGACCCATTGAGTAAAATTGGATTTACTCCCAAGTAAGTTTATATATTACTGAAGCCTGAAACCATAATCCTTTACAAACTTAACTAGGAATGAAGCCTAAATACCTCAAAGATCCCAGATCCCATCTGATCTTGGAAGTTAAGCAGGGTCAGCTCTGGTAAGTACTTGGATGAAAGACCTCCAATGAATACGAAGTGCTGCAGGCTATATTACAGAGGAAGGAACTGGCAAAACCACCTGCAAGCATTCCTTTCCTATGAAAACTCTATTCATGAGGTTGCCATAATTTGATAGGTGACTTGACAGCACACACACAAACCTCACTGAAAACAATGGAACTTACTTCTAAGTAGACATGTATCGGATCACATTGTAAGTGTATTTACTTGCCGTGAGTCCTTGGAAAGGCCTAACATATAAGCAAATGAATGAGCTAATAAATCATATACATTTTTCCTTCATAAAATATGGGAAATAACAGATAATAATATACAACAAAGTAGACTTAAGTCTAAGAAAGTTTATTCTACCAACTTCTTTCTCTCAGTCTCAAAGCACCTACAAGATCCCTTTCCAGATAACAGCAAAGGAGGATTGCTTCTCTTGTGTAAAGCATGTCTGTAGCTATCTGATTGTAATGAAATAAATTATCTTTTTTCTCATGCCTACTCCTCATATTCAGATTTTATTTTCTATGCTCATTATGATTTTTAAAATTGTTTTGAAGAGCTGTTAGTCTATCTCACACATTCCATTTGCATTTTTACTTTTTTAAATTATGCATTAATTTCTTTACAACCGTAGTGACTTAAATACATAATAATCTTTATTAGTCAAATAATGAGGTAACTACTGTTTGTCATAGTTTAGAAAACTGTAGAATATCACTGATTTCTTGATGATAAAGAGTTAATTTCATTAATAGTACTATGTTCTTTATCTTTATGAGCCAGTCTATTTTCATACATCTTGTAATAGATTTCTATTGTCCTCAAAACTAATTCATGCGAAAATTCATGTAGTTATTAAATACATAATGGGAATTTGAAGCTAATGTTTAACATTTTTACATAATTCAATAGACATAATTTTGGCTGAAACTTTGAATTGTGGTTTGTATGTTTTATTTATAATAGTTATAACTACCTTGCTTTTTCTTGCTTGTTTGCAAATCCAGCAGATACAAAGTCGACTTTTTCTGTTGTGCAGTGCCAACATGTGCTTTCCATTTGTCCATATACTTTACTAATTTTCTGTGGTGAAAGGCATCACTGAGTAGGTACCATAATAAAACAGATAACCATTTTTCACTTACCCATACAGAGAAGTCTAGCTTCCAGATGCATATGAAAGCTCTCTTTTGTGCCTCTGGCTCCTTTGTTGGACTGGATGGCCCCTGTGGTCTCTTCCAACTCTACATTTCTATGATTCTATGATTCTATATTTTTAATTATTTGGGGGAAAAAGAACTATCTTCTACTGAAAGATGAAAGTAATATTGGGACAGGATTCTTGGTCTGCCATTTTTATTGTCAGAATGGTGGTAGAATCCACTGATGTTCTCACAGTGTAGCTGCTTGAAATTTTGGAGATAACTTTATGCCTTCAAGTGTATAAGAATATTAAAAGAGAGTCTGAGCTTTTAGTATCATGAATACAGATTAAGAGAAAGCATGTTTCATTAAGGGTGTGTTGTGAAGTTGTCTGCATTTGCACAACATCTTTGTCAAGACTTGTATGACTATATGCATTACATGGAAATTGCTAGCTGAACTGGAATCTTGTCTGGATGCGGTAGAAAGACAGAACCAACTGCTGAAAAGAAATCTCCTTCTGCTCCTCACATCAGCTTCCAGGGAGAATTCCAGGAATCTAACTCCTAAATAAGAGTACATAAATACCCACAGGTCATCAACCATAAATACTACTCCATCAAAGAACTGTATCTCCCAGCATGTCATCCTGGAGTTGGGAAACAATGCTTTATGGACAAGGAAATGTAACTGATAGGGAAGGTCACCTTTGGAGCAGAATGATCAGCTCAACATTTTTCTTTTGTTAGTCAAAACATGACCATAATTCTACCCATCTCAACCAAGTGAGCCCTACCAAAGTGCTGCAAGAACTTCAGACAATGCAAGTTTATGAAATATGCCCAATTGAAGAGGGTGAGCAAGCTTAATGGTTTGTCTGTGCCCACCCTGTACTCAAAAGCTAATTGCATTTGTGGGGAAGGAAGTGCAGAATCTGCTTGTTCAGTACCTCTTTGACAAAAAGAAGGTTTTGTCACCTGATCCTAGAGGTCTCTTTAAGCTGCAATCATTGAACTGTAACTAAGCTCACTTGAAACTGCTGTCTTGGCCCCCTCAGAATGCAAGAATTTAACCCAAATGTCTTACTAATCAATTTTCTATCCTAAAGAGTACACTGCTCTCCAGGAAACACTAGCACTGGGATTGCTCAGTGTGCAATTCTTGCTCTCCCCATCCCCACCAGCTACCCTGCAGGATGCACCAGGGATTTTTTGAGTTCACCAGAAGTGGCATTGCATAATTTTTGGTCACCATTTTCAGATCCCTTTGAGAAACTGCCAGAAGCTTTGGACATGTACTTGAACACAGAAATATGCCCTTAAACACAGTTTTCAAACCATCAGGAAGGAAACAGAAGAGGAAAAAATGTTGGTGCCTTGTTCACAGACACACACCTACCCCTGCCCCCAGTGAACTCTAACCCGTTTGAGTACAGTCTTTGGAAAGATTGGAATGGTTCATACCCTCAGGAAATCAAAGTCTCACATGTACTGAATCTTTAGCCAGGTGATTGTGTCTCTACATTAATCATCCCTCATACATTAAGATCACCCAGAGACATGAGAGATTGTTTTTCAAAAATAGTGTAGAATTTATTTTTTTCTCCAAGAAGATTCACCGCCAAGCCCATACTACTGAAGCCTCTAGAAACCTGTTAAAAACTTGTTTGTTCTGCTATGCTTATTGAAGGTTTCAAGCTGTAACTTTTTTGTACTCCTTCAGTGTGGTTTAGTGATATTTCAAAAATAATTTTAAAAAATGCATGTTTTATTATTGTGTGGTACGCTGCTGTGAGGGTATTTTTAAGACAGACAAGAAATGTTAGAAATATTAAGGTGATTACAAATTGTCCATGAACGTATGCAGTGTTTCATGAAAGGAATAGATATGTTATCTGGCAATAAGACTAGAACAAGATGGGGCATCTTTGCTAGTCACAGGTTCTCCCATTTGGATTTGGATCTGAAAGGGTGTGGGTACATAGAAGGTGTATTGTGAGCAAGCCCAGCTAATGATATTATACAACATCACTCCACCATGGAGTAGGTCTCTCTAAGGCATCAGCCTGAATTTCCAGATTCCTGGCTTTGTGAAACTTAAACCAATGTGAGACAGACTTAACTCTGGTTTTACACTGGAGTTTTAAGAAGTTGTATAAAGGATTACATTCCTAGTCTTTAAAGTGCCATCAATCTCTTTACTGTTTTTGTTGCAACAGACAAACCCATCTATCTTTCTGGATTTTTTTTTGAATTAGGACAACATGTGCATGGCCTACAGAATGATCACATGAGAAGGCTTGTGAAAGAAATGAGAGTATGACAGACAGATTTTTTTTGGATTTCTAGTCCTCTGATCTGGTCACAATAACCTCCTTGCTTCCTTGTATTAATTGCAATAATATGTTTTGCATTCTTTAATTTGCAGCAATTTTGAATTCATCATCTATGTCATCACCAGCAATTCTAGAGGAACAAAGCTTCCAGGAAGGCACTTCTCATATCCCAGGAATTATTGCTGCAATGTACTTCTCTTTTGTACCACACTAGAATGAGGGAGAGGGAAATACCAGTGTGTAAACACACTCACATACATACATACATACATGCACTGAGATAGTACCAGTCTTTAATAATAGTACTGAAGAAGCTAACAGACTGTACATACTACTCTTTCCAAATATACGGGAATAGTCTTGAAATCATGAGAGAGGTAAATGTTTGCCAGTCTGGTGTACCTGCCCAACAGGTAGGGCATGATTATAAATAGTTGACATTTTGACAGACCAGAGTCATGAGGCTTTAGCCTCAGCATGTTTTCCTTTGCAAACTGATTAAACTATCATTATTATCTGCCATACTTCCTCAAAAGTGACCAAGATAATGACAGGGTGGCCAAAGTGCAGCCCTTTCATGCCACCCAGTTATAGTGCTATAATTCCACTTTAACTGCAATAGCCACATCCCAGGATTTGTACCGTAGTTTTGTGAGGCATGAGAAATCTCTAGCTAAGAATATTAAATAACCCTCCCTTGATACTGCAAACCCCAAGTTTCCATAGGGTGTCATCATGTCATCTAAAGTGGAATCAAAGTTCTATAATTGTGTGGTGTCAAAGGGACCCAGATATTGCTGGATTACTTCTCTCAGCAGTCCTAGTCAGCATAGCCAGTGGCAAGGTAGGCTCAAGAGTTGTACTGCAGCAGTATCTGGAGGACTGTACAACTCTCTCTCTCCTGGACAATGCCTGCAAGTGAAAATCCAGATGTTGGGCTTTGAATTGGGGTTGTAAAAAAGAAAAAAGCAAGTACACAAAAAACTCTTGCAGACCAGTCTAATGTGGACATGCAGGGGTGCCTGAGTAAATGCTAAGATGGTAAAGAATGGATAGATAAGGCACAGAGAAATCTATTTTTAATACTTCCTGTTTCTTTTCCTCCTGAATACCCAGTCTGTTTAAAAAATATATACAGTAAAGTGACATACTGCAAGTCCTTTTAAAACTTCTACAACAGTCTTGGCTTGCCTCAAAGGATTCTGGGTGTTGTGATATAACAAATAAGGTAATATGATGATGAAAATTAATTTGTTAATTTATATCCCACCCTTCTCTTGTTAATGGGACTCAAAGTAGCTATCAAGATATTTAAAATAATACAAATTAAAAATAATACAAAATCATTAATAAAAGTATAAATATAAGATTTTTTCCCCAAAAAATTAATCAATTTATGAAGTTAAAATATTAAACATTAAAATATTAACATACATTGAAATACTATATGCAAACCTTGAAAAGAGAACCACAGAGCATTAAAAGTACAGCTCTATTCAGTTTTTAAAAGCCTGATGTCACAAAAAAGTTTTGACCTACCACTGGAAGGACAGCAAAGACAGGACTATCCTGGACTCTCTAAGGAGGGAGTTCAAAAGTCTAGGAACAGCCACCAAGAAGGCCCTCTCCCTAGTTCTCACCAAACTAGCCTAGAGGGTAGTAAGACAGAGAGATCTTAGAGCTCTAATGAGTTCATAAAGGCAGATACAGTCCTTCAAACACCTTGGACCCAAGCTAGGTAAGGCTTTAGAGGTCAAAACTATCAGTCTGAATTGTTTCCAGAAACAGATCAGCAGCCAATGGAGCTATTGAAACAAGGGAGTTGAGTATTCTATGTAGCCAACCCCAATTAACAATCTGGCTGCTGTTCTTGGGGCCAACTGAAATTAGTGAGCACTTTTCAAAGGCAACCCTCATTTGTTAGAAGCCATCAAAGCCTGGTAAAGTTATAGCTCCATATTTCTGATTTCTATGTACGGTTGTGAAAGCTGGAGAATGAAGAAAACTGAGAGGATGAGAATCAACTAATTTGAAATGTCATGCTGGAGGAGAGTACCACAAATACTGGGGACTTCTAAAAAAGATAAATAATTGGTTCTGAGAGTAAGTCAAGCTCGAACTGCCCCGTCAAGCCAATATGACTCAATTGAGACTGTCATACTTTAACATATTGTGAGGCAACTTGTTTCATTAGGAAAGACAGTAATGCTTGGAAAGGTAGAAAGAAGTAGGGAACAAGGAGGACCATATTACAGGGGGACAGTCAGCGTGGTATAGTGGTTTGTTGGACTATGACCTTTGAGACTAGGGTTTGATTTTCCACTCAGCCAAGGAAACCCCCTGGGTGACCGTGCACATGTCATACACTCTCAGCCTCAAAAACCCCATGACAGGTTCACCTTAGGGTTGCTGTATATCAGAAACAACTTGAAGGCAGGCAGTAACAATTAGACTCAATCAAGAAAGCCAAAGTCCTGAGCGTGTAAGACCTCAGGAGCACTGTCGATGACAAGGAGTCAGTAATATCATCAGTAATATCAGTAATACCTTGTTCATAGGACCACCACAAGTCAAAGCTTACCTGATAGCAATTAACAACAAACTATGCAAAAAAAAAAAAAAGTAACATTTCCAAGCTCTGGAAACCTTCTACCTAAGTTCCCTGAAGGGTAGAAATGACTATTACATTATTGTAAGGCTGTTGTGTACAAATGCCCTTACCATAGGTTCCACTAAAGGTGTTGCCTCCTTTCATATTTTCTGTGTGTCTGTGGTGATATAGAAGAACATTGCTTTGTGAGGAAATGTGGGTTTCCCCATCTATGCATCCTTACACTAATACTGGCAGAGTGAGTTTTGACACTGTGGTTTCACTTGAAACAGTTTTGTGCTTAGTATTATACTTATCTCTGTTGAATTTCACTTTGTGGAGTGCTGATTTCTACTAGCCCAAATGACTAGAGAGCTGGGATGGTGTGTGCAGGGGCTTAAGAAACTGCCTGCCTAATGAATCAGGAAATTCCTGCTTTGAATCTTGCCTCTGCTGTATGTCTCACTTGAGGTTCACAGACTACCAGTAGTTTCTCAGTACCCAACATCTATGATATGGGGGATGATATTACTGACCTACTTTGTAGGGCTGAGCAACCTGTGGCTTTCTGAAAGTTCACGAGCTATTACTTTCTCATTCTCTAGCCCTGTTCAAAGGATTACAGATTGGCAATGCATGTGAAGTACCTTGAACACTCCAAAGCTCTAAGTGAATATTAAACTTACTTATTGCTCAATGGCACACGAGAAAAGCAAAATTAACACAAGTGGTGCAAATCAAAAGAGAAAGAGAGAGTATTGTGGAGGGGGTGGGATGCTGTTCTTCTTTGCATCTCCATTATTTTAGTCCTTTCTTACGTCACAAATTCTGGATTAATGGGTGAAATGAAAGAAAGCAATTGTGTGAGAAGATAGCATATAGGTGGACCTTCAGATGTGAATGAACTGAACCTACAGCTCATAAGCCAGGGCTGTGACTTGAAAAGGCATCACTTTATTATTTAGTCATTGTTTTTCAAGGGTGACATGTGAGTAATGAGTAGCTTTGCAAATTATTCATATGTTGCTTTCATCCTTGTTATTTTACCTCCTTCTCACTAGAAATTGCATCTAATCTTCCCAAATACTGCAGTAATATTTTTGATAGGATGAGCAAAACTTACTCATTATTCAAGAATTCTAATGTTGTTGACCTTGTCATTAAAACGCTAAAAGTAATCCTGTTGCCCTTTGACACAACAAAAAAAACCCAGTAACTATAAGGGTGCTGCTTTCACAGAGACAATCCCAGCTAATCTTCAGTTGCCTCACTTTTTCAGCTGCTTTTAAAATGTCCCAGTTTTTCTCTCCTCCACTCACTTTCCCATTTTATCCTCAGCTTACAGTGGCCCCACAAGGAGTCAGAGTGCAGACCCCTTGTGAAAGTAAGAAACTGCGAATAACTCTTCCCCCCGGATTGGGCACTCCTCTTCCCATTCCCTTCCAGGGCTCCCCCTTCCATTCTCCTGCCTGTTGCCTGTGCATTTTGTCTTCTTTCTGCCTGCATAGGTGACAGGCAATCAAATGGAAGGGGAAACACTCCATTCACCTGCTTGTTCCCTGCACACCCTGCCTTCTTTTTGAGCAAGCAGGCAACAGGCAGGAGAATAGAAGGATAAAGACCTGCACATTCATGAACCTTTCCCTCTCCCATTCCCCTGCCTTTTGCTGGGGCACAGAGAAAGAAGGCAGCATGCCTCGGCAAAAGGACATAGAATGGAAGAGGGAGAACAAGGCGGAGGCAAGTGGGCACCTCGCAAATAATCAAATTTACAAAGGTGGTGGGAAGACTGTACTTCTGTTGCTGCAAAAAAAGTTCTGAGTGCAAAAGTAGTTTGCACCCAATTGAACCAGCAGTGGGGAGATGAGAGGAGGGGCTGGGACCCTCACCTTCCCATTAGGTTCAGGCAAGAACAAACTGCTGCAGCCTCTTCTAGCTTGTGTGCTCTTCCTTATCAAAAACTCATGCTATCTTGACCACCCTCTAATGTTGCTTGGCCATGTGTCCCAGTTTTCCTCTGTGAAATGTTGGAAGGAAAGCTTTCAATGTGTTCCCTCTGAGCTCTGAATAGAGAAAGTGATCCCAGAGACAACATTTGGAGTCTCCGATTGTCATGAGTACACATGAGAAGGCATTTCCTTATCCCTCAGTAGGAAGAGTTCAGTTGAATGAATTCAGGTTTACAGCCCTCCCATTTCACTGCTTATACATGACCCCGCACTTTCAGTTAGGTGTCAGTAGAGCTGCCCCAGGACATTTTGTTGCCTGAGGCAGAATACCAGTGGCTTTTGCCCTGCCCCCAAAGTCAAAGTGCACAATAACGTTGGCTGGTCAAATAATTTTTGCATTTGAGGTAGAAAATCTTGCAAGCACCACTTCCCTTTCCTGGCAGTCATAAAGATTTCAATAAATAACAATGTATTCCCTTTCAAACATTCAGTACCTGATGCTTGAGGAAGCCAGCACATGGTAGCACTGGCCCTGGGTGTGAGGTAGGATGGGAAGGCCAAACTGGCAGAAGTTTCCATCAGGCTGCTCCTGCCCATATTTTCAATCCTTTGGAAGCATACTTTCAGAGGTTTTTTTTTGTTTTTTTGTTTTTTGTTTTTTTTACAAAGGAGCAAACATTCATTTTATATTCTATACAGGATCAAATCCAAATGTGCCACGAAGTGCAAATTTGACAGGGATTTGCAACTATTTCTGGGTTCTTGACAAATGTACCTATGCAATAATACACTGTACAAGATACATATTAGTCAAATTCACAAGTTACCTTTATACACATTTTGGTGTCTACTGTATATCTGAAAATTTAATGTACAGAAGAGCTTCCAAATGCCTATAATATATTCCATTTAAAACTTTTACTTTTTGACAAATTTTCATATCAGCTGGCTGAATTCCCTTCTTACCTTCAATCCGATTTCTTTTTCCACAAGCAAAATAATATTGAAGCCATACACGTTCCGATTTGCATGGTAAAGTACAAGCAAAGGAGCTTATCGTCTAAAAGCTACCTAAGCTAACATCCTGATTTTATATTTTTATCCAAGTCACAACCAAGGTATTGCAACCACAAAGTTTCTAAATGTCATTTACAGATTTTATATATATGGAGTCTCTTAATAATTGTTACTGCTGTGACTAAGCTATGACACTTGCTAACACTTTACTAGGCAGGAGCAAAGAGGAATTAAAAGATTTACATGGTATTTTTGAAACATTATACATAATTATTTCTTAATTCATCTATTTTTATGGAGACATCAGAACTTAATGCAGTAGATGACTTTAAGGGGTCACTACTAAAAGTCAAATTGGCCTACTTACAGTGTAAGATAGAAGTTTAAGTAAATGTTTTAACTCTGTTTGTTGGTACCAGTGTTAAGAATGTGGTTCCTGACATACAGGATAAAGCTAACTTATTTTATTGTGTTAGTATCCAAAGCAGTGTTAATCAGTTTGAGCATAAAATAATACAAAGGAATCCTGCAGCACCTTTTTGACTGAGAAAAACAAATTTCTAGCATAAGCCTTTATGGATTCCAGTGTACTTGATCATTAATTTTAGGCCATTTCCACACTACACTGTTATAGTGCTGTTATTCCACTTTCAACATCCTATGGAATCCTAGGGTTTGCAGTTTAGGGAGGGGCATTTAGAATTCTCAGCCAGAGAGCTCTTTGGCCTCAGTAAACCCCAGAATTCCACAGGATGTTGAAAGTGGAATAATAGCACTATAACAGTGTAGTCAGGAAACGGCCTCATTGCTGTAAGGAAAGGAAAGAGACACAGGCCAGCATGGAGTAGTGGTTTGAGTGTTGAACCAGTAGACCAGAGTTCAAATCCCCACTTGGCCATGAAAACCTTCTGAGTAACCTTGAGCAAGTCACACTCTTTTAGCCTCAGGGAAGAGTGATGACACCCTCCCCCAAAAGATAAATCCTGCCATGAAAATGCTGCTGATAGGTTCATCTTGGGTTGCCGTAAATCAGAATTGCCTAGAAGGCACAGAACAACAAGAAAAAGAGGGCAGATGGGGCACTGTTTTTTCCCCATAAACCTTTTAAAATTTTTGGAAAACTGGGTTCAGGAAAACGCACAGTATTATATCTTGGAAATTTTAACAGTATTTGCAAAGTTGGTGAGTAAAATATTAGTGGAGTCATGACAGACGAGTTGAAGTTAAGTTACATACTTTGTAGTACTTTTATGTATAACAGGAGCAGAGAATCCTCCCCTCTGGCAACCTTATGAAGAGATGTTTCAAGGGGCATTGCACAAATACCTTGTGCCACTGAGTCCTGAGTCAAAGGACTGAATGAAACTTTTAAGTATTTATGTCCCACCTTTCAGCCAAAGAGGCTTTCAGAGTGGCTTACAAATTGTTAATTTGACAGTTCCCTGCCCTCAGTCTTACAGACTAAATAAGAGAGGACACAAAAGGAAAAGGAGATGGTTGTGTGGGAGGAGATTAAGTTCATCTGATGCTGGCGGCACTTCTTCTCACTCAGAGGCCATGGCAATGACGGAATCCACAAGGAGGGCTCTCACCAGCCACTGGGGTCCAAGCACGATGAAACTGGGCTTGACTCCCTCAGAGTCTAGAACTTTTCCACCACTTAGGGCAAGAAATAGACTTAAAAACTCATTCCCCTTCCCTGCAGAAAAAGTCTCCACTGAGACTCAAGATAATTCTTGGCAGCTGCAGCTGAGAAAAGGACAGGAAGGGAATCCTGCAATCTCTGACCAGTGATTAGAGATAGTTGTGTCTCCATTATAGCTTTCCATCAGCTGGAAGAGGAAGAATGGACATGGCTTGGACCCTCTGCAGGCCAGATTCATATTCCACAGGCTGAAGGTTAACCCTGCATTGTAAAATACCAGGTTTAACATACAGAAGTTTAGATTTTGTAAATGTGATTGTAAATTAACTAAATTTTACAATGAACTGAAAATTCTTATTGTAACTTTTGTATAATTGCCAATATAAAATGTAAGATAAAATGAACAAAGACTGGGTAGACATGAATATCCATATCTTGCCATATACATGTGCCAAAGTAGTCCTCCATCACAAGTACAACCCACATTTATTGCTCAACCACAAAATTACTAAAAATAGATGCAATGCTAGCAAAATAAATAGATGCTGAGTGTTAATGGTCTAAATATAAGCTGCAAGTTCGGTATGTGTTGGGGCATAACAGCTTCACAATGTGTCACCAGAAACACCTCTTGGAAAGATCATATTGAAACAAATGGGTGATCAGTGTCTAACAGTGCAGTCCTATATATCTCTACTCAGAAGTAAGCTCCATCAAATTCACTGGGAATTATTCCAGGGCCTAAATACCCTAAAAACACCAGATCCTGCCTGATTTTGGAAACTAAGCTGTGTCAGCCTGTGTTAGTACTTGGATGGGGAACCACCAATGAATAGCAGGCCCTGTGGGCTATATTTCAGAGACAGAAACTGGCAAAACCATCTCTGAGTAGTCCTTGCCTAAGAAAACACTACGGTTTATAGAGTTGCCATAAGTCAACAGGCAACTTGAAGATATATACAAAAATGCATGTTTGGACCCTAAATGTTCTTATACTGGATTCCAAAATGTTCATATTTTCAGAGACTCAAGATCCAACCTAGGAAGACCAATGAAGGCAGTTTAGTGAGATATGTTATACTTAGAATTCTCAGACAGAGAGCTTTAGCACTTTGCCAAACTATATATCACAGGATTTCACAGAATGTTGCCATGGCAGATAAGTGGAATCATTGCACAACAATTGTGTAGTGTGAAGAGGCCCTTATAAACAGTGTCATACAGGCAGCAAATAAACTCCAGTACTGCATAACAAGTTGGACAAGTTGCTTGGAGAGGTGAGGCTAGCCAGTTGATTGTTAGACTCATACCCATCCTGATTAATTAAGTTGGATCAGTTGGATGGTGAAGGTTGTAAATGCTTCTTTGGAAGAGGGCTATGTTACTCTCTCTCTCTCTCTATAAAAAACAATTATAAGAATATTGAAAAAAACTTCATTAGACCCCACCTCCTTGGGTAACTATTGCCCAGTCTCTAATCTACTCTTTTTAAGTAAGGTCCTAATGTGAATGGTGGCAACACAACTCCAGACTTTCTTGGATGAAATGGATAACCTGGATCCATTCCAATCTGGTTTCAGGCCTGGTTATGGGACAGAAACAGTCTTGGTTGCCTTGGTAGATGACCTGCATAAGGAACTGGACAGTGGGAATGTGTCTTTGTTGGTTCTGCTGGACCTCTCAGCAGCTTTTGATACCATTAACTACGGTCTTCTTCTGGGCCAATTCTTTGGGATGGGACTTGGAGACACTATTATGCAGTGGTTCTGGTCTTTCTTGGAGGGGCAAACTCTGAAGATGCACTGGGGGACTCTAGTATCCTGGTCATTGGTCTGTGGAGTCATCAGGGTTCTGTTTTGGTCATCCTGGACATTCAGTGGCATTTGATATCATTGACCATGGTATCCTTCTGGGCTGTTTGGCTGATACTGGGTTTTGAGGACATTGTTTTGCAGGGGTTCCAATATTTCCTGGATGATCATTCCAATAGGGTGGTGCTGAGGGACTATTGTTCAGCCTTTTGGCCATTAGCCTGTGTGGTTCCACAGGGATCAATACTGTGCTTTTCAATATCTGCATGAAGCTGCTGAGAGAGGTCATCCAGAGCTTTGGGGTTGGATGTCATCAGCATGCTGATGATACCTGGCTGTATCTCTCCTTTACAACTGATGTCAGTGTGGCTTTGGTAGCACTGAATAGTTGCTTGGATGCAGTAAAGAACTGGGTGAGGGTGAATAGACTGAGGGCCTTTCTGCCCTACACTGTTACAGTGCTATTCTTTCACTTTCAACATCCTGTGGAATTCTGGGGTTTGTAGTTTACTGAGGCCAAAGAGCTCTCTGGCTGAGAATTCTAAAGGCCCCTCCCTAAACTGCAACCTCCAGGATTCCATAGGATGTTGAAAGTAGAATAATAGTACTAGAACAGGGTAGTGTGGAAAGGCCCTGAACCTTAATCCAGCTAAGATGGAAGTGCTGCTGCTCAGTAGGAAACTGACAACCTGGGATTGGGATGACAGCCTGTTCTGGATGTGATTGCTCTCCCTCTGGAAGATTAGGTTCCCAGCTTGGAGGTGCTCTTGGACCCAGCACTGCTTCTGGAAAGCTAAGTTGCTGCAGTAGCCAGGAGTGCTTTTGCCCAGCTTTGGCTAGTGCACCAGCTTTGCCCGTTCTTGGCCACAGTGATTCATGCCTTAATTACCAGGGGAGGGCTACCCTTGAAAAGTGTTTGGAAGCTGAAGCTGGTGCAAATGCAGCAGCCACACCAGTGTCAGGTGGGCATTTTAGAGACCATATACCATAACACCAGTCTTGAAAGAAGTTCCAATTTACTTCCAGGCTCAGTTCAAGCTACTGATGTTGATCTATAAAGCCCTAAACAACTTGGGGCTGGGATATCTGAAAGACCATCATTTCTTCCCCTATAAGCCTACCAGAAATTTGAGGCCTTCAGAGGAGACCATGTTGCATATCCCTACCTCCCATGAAGTTAGGTTGGAGGGTGTATGTAACAAGGGCTTCCTCTGGAGCAGCACCTTGACCGTGGAGCAATCTACCCAAGGGCATAAGGCTGGCTCTGCCTCTCTTAAGCTCCCACCCGGCAGCCAAAAAAGTGTTGTTCCACATGGCATTCAACGTTTGAAAGTGCTGTTTTAACTTCCTCTGAACTGTATTCTAGAATTGTTTTTAGAGTCTGTTAGGAGTTTTAAAAGACTACTGTAATGTGTTTTAATAATGTTTTCATTACTGTATTAATTGTTTTTATTTGTCCATTGCTTCAAGAGCCCTTGTGGACAGGGAGCCCTGGTGGCGCAGTGGTTAAATGCCAGTACTGCAAGCCACAAGGTTGTGAGTTCGATCCTGCCGGGCTCCAAGGTTGACTAAGCCTTCCATCCTTTCGCAGGTTGGTAAAATGAGTACCCAGCTTGTTGGGGGCATGTATAGAAATGCTTCGAAATACATGCTATTTGTAAGTTGTTCGCCGCCTCGATCCATATGGAGAGGCGGGATACAAATAAATAAATATATATATATATATATAGAAAAACTGTAAATAAATTAATAAATAAGAAGCTCACTGCTTTCTAATATATTTGAGTCAGAGGATAAGTGTTATACCAGTTAAAAGCAGGTGGAGCTGGCCCTACTTAGTTGCCTTTAACTGCAGCCAGACGTTAAGAAATCAAGTGAGGGGTTTCCTTGGCGTGATGCTAGCAGAAGGGACAGTTGTTCAGGCCTCAGAGAAGTTGCTTTTCTTGGGCAATAGTCCCCAGTATCTCTCAGTCAACATGGCCACTAGTATACCTCACTGACTGGTCATGCTGGCTGGAGAAAAGGAAAAATCTTCACATTCTGGGGCTCATTTTGCTGCCTGAAGCAAAGCAGCATATGCCTCTCCCCCAGGAGTCAAAGTGAATAGAATTCAAATTATTCTGCAGAACATCCTACAAGAACCTCTCCAGGAGAACAAACTCCTGTCCTTTCATGGCACCCTCATGGCACCTTAGACAACAACAGCATTCTCTCTACTGCAGGGCCAGCTGTGTTGAGACAGTTGACAAATGCTCTGACCCCATGATGTTCTTTCCTGTGTTCCTAAAATAATATTTGTATTAGCTAACTGGTTTGGGCAAAACATCAGCATCTTAATCCCTAATTTTTGTTCTGTTGCTTGGAAAGGGATCTTTTTTAAAAACCTGGCAATTCCTAATAGTCATCATAACCAGAAAACTAAGGGAAGTTAACTCTTGGACCACAGCTCCCATCCCTTACCCATCCTGCAGTCCGAGCCCTAACTTGCCCCACACTCAGGCCATAACGGGTGGACATTTCCGTATTAGAGACTTTCTGCACTACACTGTTATACTGCTATTGTCCCACTTTCAACATCCTATGGAATCCTGGGGTTTGCAGTTGAGGGAGGAACCTTTGAGGTCATCTAGGAGATGGAACAAGCTTGTTTTCTGCTGCTCCAGAGACTCAGGCCGTTTCCGCACTAGACTGTTCATAGTGCTATTATTCCACTTTCAACATCCTGTGGAATCCCGGGGTTTGCAGTTTAAGGGAGAGGCATGTAGAATTCTCAGCCAGAGAGCTCTTTGGCCTCAGTAAACTACAAATCCCAGAATTCCACAGGATGTTCAAAGTGGAATAGTAGCACTAAAAGAGCGTAGTGCAGAAATGGCCTCAGACTTTCCTAGCGCTATTAGTCCACTTTCAACATCCTATGGAATCCCGGGGTTTGCAGTTTTACGGAGAGACATCAGAGAGGTCTTTGGCCTCAGAAAACTACAAATCCCAGAATTCCACAGGATGTTGAAAGTGGAATAATAGCACTAGAAAAGCGTGGTGCAGAAATGGCCTTAAGACTTTCCTAGCACTATTATTCCACTTTCAACACCCTATGGAATCCCAGGGTTTGCAGTTTTAGGAACATTTAGAATTCTCAGCCAAAGAGCTCTTTGGCCTCAGTAAACTACAAACCCCAGAATTCCACAGGATGTTCAAAGTGGAATAGTAGCACTAGAAGAGCCTAGTGCAAAAATGGCCTTAGACTTTCCTAGCACTATTATTCCACTTTCAACCTCCCATGGAATCCCGGGGTTTGCAGTTCGGGGAGGGGCCCCAAAGGCTGGCATATCAGACACCTCAAAGGCCGCTCCCTAAACTGCAAACCCCGGGATTCCATGGGAGGTTGAAAGCGGAATAATAGCGCTAGGAAAGTCTACTGCGGAAACTGGCTTGAGGTCCCGCCGGCTGCATTGCGCTCGTGCTCCGGCGGTGAACTCCCAGGAAAGCCAACGAGCTCCTTCCAGCCCGGACGGCAGGATCGGATGGTGTTTTACCCATTCCTGCCTGTCCGCTCGCCCCCCCGCCCGCGCGCGCTCCGCCCGTTGCTAATTCAAGAGCCGTCTCCGCGCGAGCCACGAGCCCCTCGCTCTTCTTTCGGGTTACCATAGCAATAGAGCAACGTTTGCCTTCGCCCAAGCGGCTGAGCCGGCGCGTGATTGGTCGGTGCCAACCGTCCACGAGCGGCGGAGGGTCAAGGAGAGGTGAATTCATGACGGGCGGGGGGCGCAGCGGCCTAACACACGAGGAGACCGGTGCTGAAGGGAAACTGCGCGAGGGGGAGAGAAAAAGGGGAGGGCGGGGCCGAGGGCTGTTTAGACCCTCGCCCTCCTGCGGGGAGATGAAAGCGTTTTTTTAAAAGGCCGTTTAAAACTGCGGCGGAGTTGGCCGGCGGTTTAACTGAAGCTTGCCCGCTGCATCCCTGCCACACGACACCTAGCGGTGGAGCGCGGTATCGCACCGTGCTCTGCCTGAAATGGAAAAGGGGGAGAGTTAAGAACCCGCATAGGCCGGAGCAGAGCTTGGCAAAGTTATATTATGGACTACAACTCCTTCACTCCCCAGATTTCTAGCCTTGCAGAGTGAGACGCTGCAGATCGTTCACACCTAAAAATCCTACATATGCTATGGCCATGTCCATAGCACTATGCGGTTAAAAGTGCTGTTATTCCACTTTCAGCCTCCTGTGGAATTCTGGGGTTTGTAGTTTTCTGAGGGCCAAGAGCTCTCTGGCTGAGAATTGTAAAGGCCCCTCCCTAAAACTGCAAACCCCAGGATTCCATAGGATGTTGAAAGTGGAGTGGCAGTGCTAGGAAAGTCTAAGGCTATTTCTGCACTACAGTCTTCTGGTGCTATTATTCCACTTTCAACATCCTGTGGAATTCTGGGATTTGTAGTTTACTGATGTCAAAGAGCTCTCTGGCTGAGAATTCTAAAGGCCCCTCCCTAAAACTGCAAACCCCAGGATTCCATAGGATGTTGAAAGTGGAGTGGCAGTGCTAGGAAAGTCTAAGGCCATTTCTGCACTACACTCTTCTGGTGCTATTATTCCACTTTCAACATCCTGTGGAATTCTGGGATTTGTAGTTTACTGAGGCCAAAGAGCTCTCTGGCTGAGAATTGTAAAGGCCCCTCCCTAAAACTACAAACCCCAGGATTCCATAGGATGGTGAAAGTGGAATAATAGCACTATAACAGTGTATAGTGTGTAAGTGGCGTATGTTTGTATTCCCGTGATAACCCCGCCTCTCAATTTTCTTTGGATGTTGCTGTTGTGTATCTTCAAGTCATTTCCAATTTAGGGTGACCCTAAAAGCAAGCCTATGATGAGGTTTTCTTGGCACAATCTGTTCAGGTTTGAACCCTGGAATCCTTGGCTCTGTTTCTTTGGATTCCTAAATGCTCAACAGAAATTTTATGTTTCTGAAGTACTGAAAATTAGGAGGCTGCAGGAAAATTTCATTTGGGGTGGCAGAATTATTACTGGGGGGGCCAATGCCCTCATCGTGTCTCCCCTCCATAGCGACAACGCTGCCCCGACACAGGATGGCCAGTTGGAGTCCCTGAAAAGAAACTTTTCCAGCTTTTGAAGCAGATGTTTATGGCCATTTCCGCACTAGCCTGTTATAGCGCGATGATTTCACTTTCAACATCCTCTGGAATCCTGGGGTTTGCAGTTTCGGGAGGGGCCGGCCCCTCCCGAAACTGCAAACCCCAGGATTCCAGAGGAGGTTGAAAGTGGAACCATCGCGCTATAACAGGCTCGTGCGGAAATGGCCTCTGTCCAGGGTGGATGGAAGTCTTACAACTCTGAAGATGCTATCAAACTGAAAGTCACAGTCGCTACTTCCAATCGTGAGGAAGACTATGAATTGCAATTAAGCAGCAGGTCAATGGGCTTTCTTGGTGGCTGTTCCCAGGTTCTGGAACTCTCTTCCTTGAGAGGTTAGATTGGTACCCCCCCTTGTTACCCTTCATGTAGTCCAAAGTACCTTGCGGGTACCAGGTTGCCTTCCCTGAAGTTGCTGTGAGTGTGTAACACTTGTTGGGAACAGACCAACTAAAACTGAAGAAAATGCATAGCAGAATAAAGAACATTGGGGGTGTAGTGAATGGCAACGTCTCCATTTCTCTGCAAACGTTCAGCAATCATTTCGGAAGATGGAAGCAAGAGAGGCTGTTGTATTTCCTAACGCTGGAAATCTCTCTGGTATGTTGAGAGAGAGGGCCAGATATTAGGTACAGCCTTTCATGCAAGCCAGTAGAGGATGGGTTCATATGCATGCTCCCCTCACAAATGCTTGGGATTCATTTGAATCCCCATTCTCTGGATCACTGGCGGACAAAGGGTGCTCCCTAACCACACAAACCATTTTTCTGACGAAAAAATTAAAAAAGGATGGATCACTTCTCTAGGACGCCTTTGGGAGTGGGAGTCACCTTTTAAAAAGGTTCAGATGCCACAGTGCATTGCTTCACATCTTTAAAATCCCCATTTTGCACAACCAGAAGTGGACTTCTAGCCTTCTCTAGAATTGTTTTTGTTTTTTCCCTTCACAGGGTTGGTGGGTATTTCTCAGTGGCCGTTCCACTCTCTCCCATGGCAGATTTGTTTTATTTAGATAGGTCTTTGGCTCTTAAATGGCGGAAAAGTCTTTTAATGTGGTGTGCTGGACTTTTTCAACTTATTTTCAATCATGTTTTAAATGTATTTTAATTTTTTTTTAAATTTGTGACTTTAGTTGGGTTGTTGTTTTTAAATTTCCCTATAGTAAGAATTTTGCTGTACTTTGCCACAATTTGTTGCAAGCCACCTTGGGTCCCATGCCAGAAGAAAGAAGGGGAATACATTTAAATAAAATAAATAAATGAAAAATAATATTTTTGACAGTCCATGGGGCCATAAAACATCTTGTGTGTCTATGTGCCTTCAAGTTGTTTCTTAACTTATGCCAACCCCATGCATTTCATAGGATTTTCTTAGGTAAGGAATATGCAGAGATGGTTTTGTCATTTCCTTCCTCTGAAATATAGACTACAGCACCTGGTATTCATTGGTGGTCTCCCATCCAAGCACTCACCAGGGCTGACCCTGCTTAGCTCCAAAGATCAGATAAGATCTGGTGTCTTTAGGCTATTTAGGCATGTAGAGCATCCTAAGGGTAGAAAATTCATTCCCAGCCTCACCACAGTTCCTTCCACGACCATATATTTAGAGGGCAAAGGTGTTTGAGTGGAGTGTAGAAACATGCCCCAACATGGCCAAGTTTGGAAAGTTCCTGTTGAGGAGAAAGAGGACTTTAACATGAGGCTGAAGCCATCCGTGACTTACCATGGATGGGTTCTGCATGTTATTATATGCATTCTTCTTAAAAGTAACTTTCCAAGCTCTGCTTCATGGTTTCTCTCTCTTAAGTTTGTGTGTGCACTTCTTTCTATCAGCCCAAGTAAACCACAGTCCAGAAAAACCTGTGTCATACTGAATGTGTCATAATTAGCATGCTAATTTTTAAAGTGCTGCAAGACACAACACACTGATATGGCCAACCCCAGACCATTTTAAACTAAATACACATTCTGGCCAATATGGTTGCTACATTTGTATTTCAGGATACAGAAATGTAACCTCAAATCACTATATTGTGAAAATGTGCAGATACTTTTTTCATTAGACTTCAGAAAAAATATCATGCTGAAGCTATGTTTTGATTTACCAAAAGGTTTTAGATCTTAACCTTAGGAAAGAAAACAAAAATAAAGAAGCAATAAATGAGGTCAGACTTTCTACCTATCTCTTCTTACAGCGCACCAGTCTGATTACAGCATGATGACAGCTCTGTTATTACTTTTTCCAAAGTACAGACCGTTTTTTTGTGAGGTTATTTAAAAAGAAAGTAAAGGTACATGTAAAATTTTTATTTATTTATTACACTTATAACCCACCCAGTGAGCTCATGGTAACAGCATATTTGCAAGTATTCAGATATGAGCATTCAAATAAGTATTTTCCACTTACATATTTTATGTCAGAGCAGTATTTGACCTGATTCATCAACATTTTACCTACAAGTGGAGGGATCTTTCTATCACATGTGGTGGACTTGCAAAAAAGCGAAAAAAATTTGGAAAGAAATACATGATGAAATTCAAAGAATATTTAAATTGAATTTTGAAATGATACCTGAATTATACTTATTGAATATATTAAAACCAAAGTCAGAAATAAGAAAGGATAAAAAAACAATGTTGTATTTAATTACAGCAGCTAGATTAACATATGCTCAATACTGGAAACAAGATATCAAAATAAATTTAGATGAATAGAAAATCAGGATTATGGACATGTTAGAGATGGAGAAATTGACAAATGCACTTAAGAATAAATCTTAAGAATAAATCTATTCAACAATAGAGCATGGACAGAAATAAAAGAATGACTTCAATTGTAAAGATATTGATCATAATGGTATGGTATGGTAAAACTGTACTGATATGGTTAAATGGTATTGCTGGATTGTAATATTGAAGATTGTACTGCTTGATTCAGTTGGAGAAAACTGGAGAAGAAAATTGCTATGGGAGTGGGGAGGGGATGGGTAACATTTGGAAGAAATGTACCCGTTTTATTTTATTTTTTTGTTTGGAAATCTTAATAAAAATATTTTTAAAAACATTTAAAAAAATTTAAAAAATATTTTACCTACAAGCATGGGGATACAACTACAAGGATATTTTTATTTTTTACATTACTTAGAGCTTACACTTAAATTGTTATGCCCAGTTCCCAAAATAATTCACACACATACATACACACAAAACATGTGAATGAAACTAAACTGAAGAGTATCCACTGACAATTATTACTATTATTTTATTATTATCTTTATTTCTATCCTGCTTTGCTCTCCGATGGGACTCAAAGCGGCTTACAAACATAAAAGAGCATAATTAAAAACTGTAATATACAAAAGTTAAAAAACAGATTAAACCGTCCCCTCCCGAAATTGCAAACCCCAGGATTCCATAGGATGTCAAAAGTGAAATAATAGCGCTATAACAGTCTCCTGCGGAAATCACTAATGTTAAAATACAACAGCATACAAAAAGCAATTAAATAGCAATTGAAATAACCAGCACTATTTTATATACAGATGACATATTAAATGCCTGCTGGAATAGGAATGACTTTACCTGTTTCCTGAAGGTAGGCAGAGAGGGTGCCAGTCTAACCTCTTTAGGCAGGGAATTCCAGAGCCTGGGGGCAGCCACTGAGAAGGCTCTCTCCCATGTTCCCACCAAATGCACCTGTGAGGGTGGTGGGACAGAGAGAAGGGCCCCTCCAACAGATCTCAATGCCCAGGCTGGTTCGTAGGGGAAGACAAGCCAAAACAACTACAGTAGAGAGTAAATCTCAAGATACTGTAAGGGGAGGTGAATATTTGTTTTATTCCAAAATCAACAAAATCCTTTTTGACACAGTTTTATTTTGGTACATTGTTCAGGAGTTATAAAAGCAGACAACATTAGATTATGGCCGTTTCTGCCCTAGAGGCCATTAGCGTGTTATACCATTATAATGGTAGCATTGCCATTATACCCTTATAATTGTGGCATTGTCAGGTTAGGAACGCTCTTTTCCACACCCTTCCCTCCTAAGCGGATAGGTAGCACTATTGCCACTGGTGTTCCTTCTGCATTACAGAATCCTTGGTCGTTCCCGTGCCCCACCTTCTCCTTGCCCCATTTTTTGGAGAGAGGAAGCTGTACTAATGCAGCAATGTTGTAACAGCATGACATGCCAGTACACTATTGCACTTTTGCCCTATACTCTTTAAAAATGTATTTAAAAATGAGAAGTTTTGACTCAAAGGAGACATTTAAAATAAACAGGGAGAGAGAATCATAGAATCATAGAGTTGGAAGAGACCCCAGGGGCCATCGAGTCCAACCCCCTGCTATGCAGGAACACCCATGAAAGCATTCCCAACTCATGGCCATCCAGCTTCTGCTTAAAAACCTCCAAAGAAGGAGACTCCACCACACTCCGAGGCAGCATATTCCACTGCTGGACAGCTCTGACCATCAGGAAGTTCTTCCTGAGGTTTAAGTGGGATATCCTTTCCTGCAGCTTGAATCCATTGCTCCTTGTCCTAGGCCATTTCCACACAACACTGTTATAGTGCTATTATTCCGCTTTCAATGTCCTATGGAATCCTGGAGTTTGCAGTTTAGGGAGAGGCCTTTAGAATTCTCAGCCAGAGAGCTCTTTGGCCTCTGTAAACTACAAACCCCAGAATGCCACACGATGTTGAAAGCAGAATAAAAGCACTATAACATTGTAGTGCAGAAACGGCCTCAGCCTCTGGAGCGATAGAGGACAAGCCTGCTCCCTCCTCAACATGACATCCCTTCAAATATTTAAACATGGCTATCATGTCCCCTCTTAACCTTCTCTTCTGCAGACTAAACTGATAGAAAGTTACCATGTCATGGGAGTCACTGAGGGAGGGATGAGCTGGGCATGCCCATAGCCTGACCAGTGCTGGTCTGCCGTAACAGGAAGTGCTATCAAGTACTGTAATGGTACCACACTATGACGGCTGATGAGATTGAAGCGCTATAGCAGGCTCTTAACAGATTTTTTTTGGAAATAGAATATGGCAATTTGGGATGGTTGGGGATGGGATAGCAGCTGGATAACGACAATATTGTGCGGAAGCACAGCTCCTGGTCTGGTAACAACCTGCTGCTCTACTGTTAGAGCAACATTGTGCAGAAATGGCCTTACAGATTTTGGCCAGAATCCCATATCACTACAGTTCTCCCTCCACATTCACAGGTTTCACTTTCATGGATTTGATTATTCATAGAAGTGCCCGCTGCCCCCCCATTCTCCCTCTCACACTCACTGTCCTTTTGGCCAGGTGCAGGTAGGAGGAAAGATAATCCCTTCCCTGCACTCTCTCCTGGCAGCCCTCGTGGGCCTTCCACAGGGGCAGCAGGAGGATGCAGGGCAGGACTGCACAGGGCTGGCAATCGTCCTTTCCCTGCACACCCCAGGGCCTCCGCTTGCGCAGGCACTCCAAAGCAGGCCCACAGGGGCATGTAGGGCTGGCAATTACAGCCTCTCTGCATGCCCTGGGGCCTCCCTTTGTGCAGGCTCTCCGAAGGAGGCCCATGGGTTCCCTGCAGCAGGCTGGAGCGTGGAGGGAGAGCAACCGCCTATTTGAGATTTTTTTTACATTTGTGAGGGTTCTCTGTCCCTATCCATCATGAATGTGAAGGGCCTACTGTGTAACTTTATGTGTGCTTAGCTATATAGCCAAGGTGCTAAACAACCTTGTTAATTAATTTAGATATTCTAGCAAGTGTTTCTAATGCAATGAGTTAGATATTCTAGCAAGAGTATCTAATGCAACATTGGTGTCTGATACGCATTAGCCCTATTGTGTATCAGTCCTGTTGCGCACTGGTAACATTGCCATCTCCACTGTGTAGCAATATAACAACATACTTCTACTGGATATGGACATTACAAAACTACTGAATTCTAATTCTTGCATATGTAAGTCCACACATGTGTGTATGTGCTTTCAAGTTACCTGTCAATTTACAGTGAGCCAACACAGTATATTGGTTTGGATGTTTGACTGGGATTCTGGAGATCAGGGTTCAAGTCACCCCTTGGACATAAAAACCCACTGGGTGACCTTGGGCAAGTCACGCTATCTCCGCCTCAGAGGAAGGCAAAAGCAAACCTCCCCCCCGCCCCAAGCAAATCTTGCCAGGGAAGTTGTGTGATAGGTTTGCTTTGGATTCACCATAAGTCAGAAACCACTTGAAAGCATAGAACAACAACAGGCCTAGCTTTATTCCATTATTTTGATTGTTGCAGTCTGTATATAAGACTTAACTCTCATACAGGATTCCGGCCATTTAACTTTATATATTAAAAGAGAAAGAGACAGAACAAATGCAGTGATAAAAATTGCATCAAAGCCTATACCCTAAAAGGATCTTAGAGAGATGTTATCTCCTAAGAAAAATGAGAGGGAACTAAAACAATTTCCACAGGCAACAAATTAAATATCTCACATACAGGTGTTAATAATGTCCTCTACAGGTGTTATTAATACCAGTAGGCACACCCCTCCAAAACTACTCGTAAAATATATATGGAAAGCAATAAATTACAACAGGATAATACCCTCCTCTGAAGAATACAAGAAGAAAGAACTACAGGCACACCCTAGTTAACAAAGCCTCTGACAAGCTTCTGTTTACAAAATATTTTACAGGAACCCAGCCCACTCTCCCAGCCACCACTTTTCTTGTCTTCTGTCTAGCCAGAATATATATACCGTATATATATTTGGCAACATTGCCGTTGGAAGGAAGGTAAAGGAAGGCTGGAAAAAGACTTTTCAATGCTGGGTTACAGCAACATGTCTGCACTGCAGTAAACAAGACTTGACCTAGGAAAGAATGGAATTCTACTCCAAATGATCCTACTGTGGCGGTGCATCCTTACATACAGCAGGCAGAGTAAACCACTGCTTCCAGATTAATTTACTGAGCATGTGTGAAGAGCAAAACAGAAAGAAAAGAGAATAGCAGATAAGCCTTCCTCTACCACCCACTCTAACATGAAAAACATAGATCTATAAGTTTCACCACCAAAATAGAAGTCATAAGAAAAGTTGAGGCTTGTGAAAGAAAACAAATAATCCCAGAATATATTTTGGAAGAAGCTTTCAAGTAATCTCTAGAAAAGTCAAATAATGTTTTTGTTTACTTATGCAAGGCTGACCTGAACTGGTTGCTTTATTTCACATGTGCATACTTTTAGTCTTGAATAAAAAAGTTTGCTGGAAGAGGTTGAACTGCTCTTCTCTTTTGTGGTGTTGGAACCAATCCCTCTTCCTTCCCTGTTAATTTCTACTTCTGGCACATCTACTTTGTTAACTGAGGTATAACTTTACAACTTTGCATAAAATGCCACAAAAATGCCACCGCTAATATAATAATGTCAGAAGCAGTGATAAAGTCATCTTTTCAGTATTCAGGTTTTTTAAAATCCATGATTGTGACAGGTGGTCACGGGATTGTGATGATGTCATGTAGAACTGTTGTTGCAATGCCGTCATGATCCTGTGGCCATTGTGGGTTGGGGGTGGTGTGTAGAAAGGGCCACACACTCTCAGACTAAGAGAAAGGCAATAGCAAATCTCCTCTGAATAAATCTTGGCAAGAAAACCCATGATAGAGTTGCCATAGACCAGAATTGACTTGCAGGCACAAAATAGCCTTGTTATATAAACAAAAAAATTATAACCTTTAAAAAACAAACTCTTTTTTGGCCTCTGACCAGAGCCTTAGACTTACTTTACACTCTGACCATTTGCACTATATTGGCTCTACAAAATGGTTGGTGTGATCATATTTCTTGAATATCTACCCATTCAAATATCCAATGGTGCTTCTGTGACAAAAGGATAAACCAGGAAGCATGGGTGATTGATGCTGAGGACAATCAAGCAAAGGAAAGTTTGTGGATCGGGAATTTGATGCTTGTGGAGAACTTGTGGATACTGGATTTGAATGTATTGACAGAAATAAAAGCATTAAAAGGCTTTAAGTCTAATGTGTCCATTAGCTATGATGGGATGCTGCTAGTAGGCTTTGAATGAGAATGAGGTGCAAGTTCTAGCACTTTATTTTATTGGTTCGAGAAAAAACAGGGAGATGGAGTTTAACCTGTGTGAGGAGATCTTCTGTTTGATCATTTAGCATATGAGGCTATATCTCCCAGGGAAGAGTCTATTTTGAATCTCAGACTCCAATTTGGAATGCATAGACAGTTTTCTTGCTCTTAAAGGTTGTAGTTACAGCCTCCTTCTTGCTTGTCTTTCTCACTATTCAGCCTATATTTGGACTGTACCTAGATAGTAAAGAAGAAACTTGATACAGGAAAAGCAAAGTGCCAGGCAGAATGCGTTTAACTTTCTTCTGGAAATCTCATTCTCTACATGAAGGGAATATTTAGCCATGTGAGCTTCAACCTGCAATATGAAATAGTACACTTGAGATAGTTTTATCACCTCAGTGAGCAAGAAGCTGAAGCACAGATATCTTTTTTCCCCCAAAAATATGTACTGAGTAATCTTCAATCACACAAACCTCAATCTGCAATATGCAATATGAAATGATACAGCTAGGTGAAAGTTAATAATCTCAGCACAAATTACATCTACGGCCTTTTCCACACTGGGCGAGAGAATCGCCCCGCGCTGCTACTCACCAGATCTTTCAGCTCCCCAGTCTAGTCCACAGCGCTCCGGAGCAGTGTGTGCTCATCAATACATACCGCTCTGGCATCCCAAATGGTGGCTTCCAGTCGAGGGTCTCAACCAACCGCTGAAGCTCGCCAGCCTAAAGCCCGCCCCCAGGCAGATCGCAGGCTCGCATTGGTGCGCTGTGTGCTTTTGAAAGACCAGAAAAATCAGCTCTTTCAAAAGCACACTGGAGGACAACTTGAGGTCGTTCCAGACCGGACTGAGCTGCGGATCTACCTTAAATAGGTCTGACCCAGTCCAGTCCGAGGTGCAGACCTCCTCCTTGGAGGACGGACTGCGCCGTTTCAAAAACCCCATGTGGAAAAGGCCTATGACTCATTTGCCTCAATTTGTTTCAATTACTCAGAAGTTCCCACTTTGGAATTACCAAATCTCCCACAGTATGCTATCTATCTTTTTAAAATTATGCAAAACTTTCTTAAAACTGTCCTGTAACATTCATATACTTGTGTGCATGTGCCTTCATGTTACCTGTCAACTCATGGTGACCTCATGAATTTTTCATAGGGTTTTCTTTGAGTATTCCTTGTCTAAGAAAACCCTATGAAGAACTGTCAAAACCACCTCTGAGTATTCCTTGTCTGAGATGGTTTTGACAGTTCTTTCCTCTGAAATATAGCCTACAGTGGTCTCCCATCCAAGTACTAACCAGGGCTGACTCTGGACTTTCCGCACTACACTGTTACAGTGCTATTACTCCACTTTCAACATCCTGTGGAATTCTGGGGTTTGTGGGTTTACTCAGGCAAAAGAGCTCTCTGGCTGAGAATTCAAAATGCCCCTTCCTAACCACAAACCCCAGGATTCCATAGGATGTTGCAAGTGGAGTAATAGCACTATAACAGTGTAGAGCAGAAAGGTCTTTAGTTTCTAAGATCAGAGGGGATCTGATGCTTTAAAGGTATTCAATGCCTTCCTTCATATGCTTACCTGAACCAATTAGCACATGATGGTAATGAATCCCACTGAGATGCCAGTGTAACCATAGGTGGTGTTCTCTGCATTGTAACTAGTGGCATTTTCACTTATTGCTGCATGCACGTGCCTATGGCAAATGTTTCTGTTCTGATGTTCCTCAACAACTGCCTCTTAGAGCATCCAGCAAATTGAAACTATGAAAGGAAGCTTGAACAGCTGACATTCAGTGTTTATCTCTGAATACACATCCAGAATTTAAGTTTTTTTTAAAGAACAACCAAGATGATTGGGAAAAGCTGCTCTTTTAAGATGTAAATTTAGAGTCAGGTACAAAGTGATTTTCTGGTTTTCTGGGTAGATTGCTGATATTAGAAAAGAAAAAGAAGGAATTTCCAAAGCAATCATCAGTCGGTATGAAGGAATTGGTTTTCACTAATTTCAGATTGTTATACGACTTCATTTTTGAGAGTACAGACGTATGTCTTCTCAGATCATGTTCTGATTCAACAATACTGAACTGTGGTTAATTGACATTGGAATTAAAAGCTACCTTTCATCTGGAATGAAGAAAGAGAGGAGAAGCCAGGAGTACTTGGCCCTGGAGGATGCTATGTTTATTCCCATCATGATTTATTCTGATATCTGAACCCAGCCAGTGTGTATGTGCAGCAAAACCTGCAGAGATCAGAGTTCAAAGAAAAGGCATGGAGACATCCCCTCCTGTCTTTAACAAACGGCAACCAACTTCCTTCAGTATGAAAAACTCTTTAAAGCAACCATTAACTAAGTGGCATGCCATTTATCTTCACATATTTGTTTTATTAAAGTTTCACAATTAAAAACAACCATTTATTATTGCTATTTCACATGAATTATTTCTTGAATCTTCCAAACTGATCTAGACTTCATTTCCAAAATCTCTTAACATTGTTATATCATTGTACTGCATTTTTCAGCCATTTTACACGTTAGTACATAGCATTTCCATTACCATATTACTGCTTCATGATATCTGCCGTAATCATCACAATGAAAATTTTCCACATATTACCATGAATTATAGACTTCTATCAAAGGTCACCCAGCAATCACCTACAATTTGCCATTATTTCTGAATTTCATCATCTGATTTCCCTTTCAGTCTTTGAGAGACTATGTCAGCGTTTTTATTTTCAATCAAGGTGCCCCACCATTGTTCTATTGTAGGTATTTGCTGTGTTTTCCATACCTTAGCGTATTCAATACGTGCAGTTGTTATCATATATAATAATATTCTCCAATATTTCTTTATATTCACACTGTCTACTAAATCTGTCATATTTAACAAATACAATTCAGGAATCATAGGAAATTGTAGCTTCATTATTTCATAAATCCTGTTATGTATCTCAATCCAATATTTCTTGACCTTTGGGCATGTCCACCACATATGATATATCGTACCTACCTCTTTTAAACATTTCCAACAAAGCCCGGTACCTGAATTGTAAATCTTTTGTAATTTATCTGGTGTCAAATACCATCTATAAAACATTTTATAATAGTTCTCTTTTAGATTCTGGGCAACTGTAAATTTGTTTGTCTTTTTCCAACTCTGCTCCCAAGAATCCAGTTGAATTGTATGACCAATATTCTGTGCCCACGAGATCATTACTGCTTTAACAGTTTCTTCATACTTCTCCTGGTGCAATATTTCCTGAGTGATTTGGGCTAGTAAATGAGGAGGGTTTTCAAAAAGTCGTTTTATCACTCCAACCTTCTCCTTTATTTCAATTCCATATGTCTTTAAATCCATCTGAAACCTTTCATTTAACTGCCTGTAAGGAAACCAGTTAAGAACTGTTCCTTCTTGCTCCAACTTGTCTCTTGATTTAAGCTGAAGACTATTCGATTTTTCCCTCTCAATTATGTCCTCATATCGAAGTCATTTATCAGATTCGGTCCATCTATCAAAGAAAGCTTCTTGAGGGGAGACCTCAAGATCTAGGTGGGCAGCTGCCTAATGTTTCTAGACTTGTAATCTTCCCAAACTTTCAAAAGCGATTTCCTGATGTAATGGTTTGTGAAATCATAGAATCATAGAAATTCAGAGTTGGAAGAGACCACACAGGCCATCCAGTCCAACCCCCTGCCATGCAGGAACACCCTCAAATCAATCCCGACAGATGGCCATCAAGCCTCTGCTTAAAAACCTCCAAGGAAGGAGACTCCACTACACTCCGAGGCAACAGATTCCACTGCCGGACAGCCCTGACTGTCAGAACATATAGGCATGCCAGCCCATCCTCAGATCTGCTCCCTCCAATGCCAGCATTCTGGCATCTTGTAGATCCATCCAGTCTTTTATCCATATAAAAGCCGCAGCCTTGTAGTAAACCTGAAAATCAGGTAAACCCATTCCGCCTCGATTTTTATGATCTGTTAAAATGTTCCATTTAATCCTGGGTTTTTTTCCCTTGCCATATAAACTTGGATATTTCTCTCTTCCATTGTAGAAAAGGTTTCTTATTCAAAATTACGGGAAGGTTTTGGAACAGAAAGTTCATCTTTGGTAGAACATTCATTTTGATTACTGTAATTCTCCCCAACATTGATAAATGTAACTTAGACCAGCTTTCCAAATCTTTAATTATCTCCTTCCATTTTTTTTCATAATTATTTGAATATAGCTCATTATTTCTTCTGGCTATCCAAATTCCCAAATATTTAACTTTTTGTCCTCTCTTGAATCCCGTTTTTTGTATTATTTCTGTCTCTTCACATATTTGTTTTAAAGCTATAGACTGATGTCCCTTGAATGCATGTTATCTGTGTTACATTTACAAGCCCCTTCTCACTTTGACTTTGCAGTAGGGAAAACAAAACTTCTCACTAAGAGGATCTCTGCAGTATGTCTTTTTTTACGCAAGGATAAACTAAGATGCATATTTGGGAGCAATCCATACTGTAGCTTCTGTTATCATTGTTCTTCTCAAAAGCTAGTATAACACCAGAATTTCAAAAAGTTAATACAGGTTGAATATCCCTTATCCAGAAATTTGAAATCTTAAAAAAACATAAAATTTTTGCCAGTCACCAGATTCCACTTCTGAGGTAGCGGTGCTCCATCTTTCAGATCCTTTCTCTCTCTCTCTAGCCTCTCAGCTCATATACAACACAAGTACTGTAGGGAACAAATGAGACATGAGCCTGGAGAGAGACACACACAAGGCTGGAGAGAGATTTGAGGATCTTTGAAATGGCAGGAACCCAAGTGCAGTGCTTGGCATGAATCTACGCTTCCTGCTATTTCACACTCCTTGTGTGAAATAGCCTCATGTCTCTCTCTAGCCCTGTGTCTCATTTGTTCACTAATTGTGTTGTGTATGAGACACGAGGCTGGAGAGAGACTGAGAATATAAGGGAACTGATACCTGTATTTTGGGGGAAAAAGTTATAGTACTGTAGAGGAGTTCTTCAGGGAGAAGCTCCAGAGAACCTGCAGCCGCCCATAGCCACCTTTGAGGCAGTGGCTATTGCATTCCTGCTCATTCATGTGTGGGCTTCACTGAGCTCTCCTGTACCATACTGCATTTTATGTATGTGCAAATACAGGTATTCCAGCATATGGGGAAAAAATATATAACACAATTCTAGTCCCAGGCATTTTGGAGAAGGGATACTCACCTATACGTAGGAACTAAAGTTCCCAGATGACCCTGGTCAATATGGCCAAGCAGCCAGTGACAATGTTAGCTGACTGTGGCTTCTGGAGGTTGTAATTCAAAAGGACTGGAAGATAATGGTGTGGGGTGGAGGTATAGTAGGGAGATTCTCTTGTAAAAAAATACTGGAAGAGTTTGAGACTCTTGTCACAGATCTGATTTGTGAGCTAATCAAGAAAAATCTACATGGTAGATAAAAATCTAAACAAGTTAAATAATTGGTGATCATTTACATCTTTGTTTATTAATTCTCGGTTGAAAAGTTTATAACTTTGCTTTCAAGCATCATAATCCCCATTACCCTGTAAATATCATGGTTATTTATTTTTTCCAGGCTTCATTATTTGTCTATTAATTTCTTTTCTCCAAGCAATTGCCAATTTAGGAAGTACTTAGAGAGGACAGTAAACCTCCTATACCCTTAGTGTAAGCTTTTGATATTTTGACAGAACATTAGAATGAAACAGATCAAAACATTGACTGCAGTACATTGTTGGAGGATGAAACACAGCACAGCTTTTTGTGTGCTTTGGAAGAGACACTGAAAGGCAGAGTCTATTTTTGGGTACAGCTGAAATTAATAGGATACATTTAATATTTCTCTGCGTATGTAATTTTCCTTGAAATCTTGGCTCATTTCTCTGTTACTGTCTATGCTGTACAGGAATTAGTCTGAGACAAAGTAGAATTTTAAGACCTATTCATTCTGACTCATGACAGATTTAATACCTGTCTGTTCATTTAACTTTGTGACTGCTGTATTCCTTGATATTCTGCCTGTGTGAATGTGTTATCACAGGTCTAAGGCCCTTTCTGCAACTTACCTGCGTCCAACATGGTCACGCGGGGATCACGCGAGCAGCCTCTTCTGTGAGGCTCTCGCATCCCCGCTGCTTCTGCTTTGCAGGAGCTGTCTGCCAGCCGGCAGGCAACATGAGGGCTCCACCTTTTCCTTCTGCAGTGCAGCCGGGTATTTTCCCAGGCTGCGCTGGCGGAGGAAGCGCAAGGGCTGCGGCTCCAGAGGCTCCACAAGTACAGTAAGTGCATGTGGGGCTCTGGAGCAATGCGCTATCATGCACCACTTTCGGCTAAAAGCCGAAAATAATATAGTGCGCAATCAGCACCTGCTGGCCCCGGCAGCATTGTGTGATTGCAAGGACATCGTCTGAAATGCTCCTCGCAATCGTGCAACACTCCAGAAGTCCTTTCACATGACAAGTGCCATGCGAAAAGGGCCTAAGTTTTCAGGCAAAACTTTCCTATCAGCTGCTGCCACCTCAGTTACACCCAGTTCCAATGATATCCATTCACACATTCACTACTATCATCAAATGTTGACTGTGTGTTTTATGTGTGAACCAGCCCTTAATTCATGGATATGCTTTAGAAGTCTTTCTTACACAACCACCCAAATGTGTCCTTAGATGTATCTGAATTATTCCACCATTCTTCTCCATCAGTGTTCCACAAGACATGAAAAAGTGACCTTCTGTCACCATCATCATCATGTGAAGTGCAGAAAGTGGGTGATTTTCCTTTGTTCAAGAGTGAGCACTCTGTGGTGTTGGGGTCACAGATGGTCCCGGAGGCTGTTGCTGCAGCCCTAAACCCCTAGACTCTCTGGAATGCCCTTTCTTGGCCTACAAAAGAAGGTGGAATCTCCAGGAGTACCAATCCACATTTAAAGAGATTGTAGAGCCTCCGCCAGCATTGTTTAACAATGGTGGGGGGCATTTTCAAAACCAGAAATCAATTTCCAGTCCTACTTTCAGATTTTTTCCCCTAGAAGGGTGGACTGGCTGAGTAGGTAAGAGAAATGCTTAATGCCTCTTTACAACAAGGCACCATCCCAGCATACCTCAAAGAAGCTGTGTTAAAACCTCTTCTGTAAAAAAGAAAAGAAAGAAAAAAAAACCTCCCCTGGATCCCATTATACCGGATAACTATAGCTAATTTCTAGCCTTCCATTTTTGGGCAAGGTACTAGAGCTTGTAGTGACCTCTCAACCCAGGGGTTTCAGGATGAGGCAAATTATCTAGATCCATTCCAGTCTGGTTTCAAACCTGGTTACGGGACAGAGACAGCTTTGGTCACCTCGATGGATGACCTACACAGGGATCTGGACAAGGAGAGTGTGTCTATGTCCTTGTTTGTTCTGCTGTACCTCTCAGTGACTTTCAATACATCAACATAGTATCCTTCTGAATCACCTTGCTGAGATGGGGCCTGGAGGTACTGTTTTACGGTGGCTCTGCTCTTTCTTGGAGGGGCATTTGCAGAAGGTGGTGCTGGAGGATTCCTGGAAGACTCCTTGGTAATTGACTCCTTGGCCTGATTGGCCAGTGCAAATATATTTACATGAAACAGCTGGGTTTCATGTAAGTTTTGGGGTCAGGTGCCACCAGTATCCTGATTATACCCATCCTTGCTTTCCTTCTAATGGCAGTTTAAGACATTTTTGTGCCACCAGGCTTCTATAAATAGACTGGGTTGAAGCTCTCTATGCTGTGCAAGTACATTTTAAAGTGGGATACTTAAAAATGTATTTTAATGTAGTTAATATTTTTAATATGTACAGTTAGCCCTCCATATCTGCAGATTCTGTGTCCATGGATTCAAGCAACCATGGCTTGAAAATATAATTAAAAAAAAAATCCAAAAAGCAAACTTTGACTTTGCCATTTTATATAAGGGATGCCATCTTACTACACCATTGAACATAAAGGGACCTGAGCATCCACAAATTTTGGTATCCATGGGGAGTCCTGGAACCAAATCCTAGCAGACATTGAGGGCCCACAGTAATGTTTTAACTTTATAAACAGTTAAATTGTTTTTTTTAATGTTATGCTTCCATAGATATTGTAATTTATACAGTTTTCATGTTAGCTGCCTTGAATCCCACTGTTGGGAGAAAGGTAGGATATAAATAAATAAAATAGTAATAGTAGTCATAATAGAAGTTGTAATAATGACAATGGAATTCTCCATTGCCACATTATTCTTACATTTTGGGAGGAAAACTGCTTCATTTAAGTGTGTTAAGTAGGAACATGAGTGCCCTTGCCATATGCATCTTAATTCTCTTCATTGTGGTTTTCTTTCTGTTATCCAGATGTTTTGTGTTGTTACAGTAGAGTTGTCAATGTATGTTACTGGCTGATGGCACCTAGGGGATTTTCTTACTTGAATATTTTCTTAACTATTTTCCCTTTTAGACTGAGTGTGCAAATTTTAGTGTGCAAATTGGATGTTTATGTTTTTCTCTGTGTTTAAGTGTGAATGGATGGATGGCTAGTGCCCTCTCTTCTAGAATCCATCTGTTCAGCACATGCTCTTTTTCAGAGAGAAATGCAGGGAATGCATTGCTGCAGAGTCAGCCTGCTGTCCTTCTGTCATCTCCTTCTCACGATCAGCTCTCCAATAAACGACATGCTCCAAAAAAGAAACAGCTTTATCTGGTAAGTTGAAAAATCCATCTGTGCCACATAATTAACACTTTATGACTGCTGGTATGCTGTGAACTTTGTACAGACAAGCATGAATTCAGGGCAATGCTAAGACAGGTTGCTATGCATATGAATGGTTGAGACTGTGGCTGCTTCTGCTGCCAGAGGGTACCGCTTGAAACAGTTTGTAATTGCTTGGTGGGCAAATCAGTTACATCAGCTTCCTTGAAATTCAAGATGCATAGAGGGACACAGATGAATCAAGACGTTAATCTTATTTACGCAAAACACTAAAATGTGGCTTAGCATGATATGAATGAACCTTGGGGCTCTGTGGTTGCTGCCCACCCTGGTTGCACAGAAGAGACTGGAAGCTTTCATTTCCATTTTTAGCTAATCACAGTTTAGCGTTATATCTTAACTTACACATCCTGTGGTCAAACTTCACTTTGATTTAGTGCAAGCCAGCTTCAAAAATTGAAGGTTTTAATAAGTGATAGTTAACATAATCTACAGTGAGCCAGTATGATGTAGGGGATCTGAGTGGTGGACTACAATTCTGGAGACCAGAGGTTGAGTCTCTGGTCCGCATTGGGTGACCTTGGGCAAGTCACACCCTCTTAGCCTCAGAGAAAGGCAAAAGCAACCCCCCTCTGAATAAATCTTGCCAAGAAAACCCCATGATAGGTTTGCCTTAGGATCTCCATAAGTTGGAAACCATTTAAAGGCACACAACAACAAGGTTAACTGCAGTTTGAATGTAACACTGAAAATGGAAGCAAAAGCTTCAGTTTCCTCTGTGTGGTTGCACTACAGTTCCAGAAGGAAAAGGATGTTGCCCAAGGCCATTCATGTAACCCTAAACCATAGTTTACCTTCGGGCTGGCAAAGAGTGGCCCTCAAGATATTGTTGGATTGCAGCTCCCAGCATGCTTCATCATTGAATATGCTTGGTGTATTTGGAGACAGAGTCACCAACCCCAAAACAGGCAAGACTGGAGGACTCAAGTCACCCCAAGGCGGGGGGGGGGGTGAACCTGCCCTAAAATAGTTAGAAATTGGACCACCAAGACTTGTATATAGCCGAATCTCTTTAGCAAATATTAAACAAAAATGTACAAAGTGATCAAGCACACACAAAACCAATATGAAGACAGGTATTGTCATTGAGCCCTGCTGGGAATAATAAAGGCTGCATCTAGCCTATGCACTCTGACTTGGGAGTAAGCTACACTGAAGACATGGAAAGGGCTTCTAAGTACACATTATTCCTGTAAGAGTCGTAACATTTAAGGATGATTAAATGATAAGGAATGGGAAAAGTAAATTGGCCTCTGCTGACTGCCCTGTGCCTGATTCTTTATACCACAGGTTTGGCGCACAAATACGAGTAGAAAATTTTGTTTTGATAGTAATGAGTGCAGTCCTGTATCTTCACAGATTTTGCTTTCAAAGTAATGTGTGAAAGGGAGGGTTGGGATAGAAGGCTGTATAGGCACCTTTCTATTTACTTAGGATCTTACATATTTCTCCCTTTCTTCAATATATTAATTGCATATTAATTGCATTTTTATTTTTTAGTTTTACAACATTTCATTTATTATTTTTCCATCGCTTTCATGGTAGTCAGATTGCTTCCTGCTTGAGTTGGCAAATGTTATTTTAATGCAATGCATTCTGTGTTTTAATTCTTCCATAAAAAGGTATTTGGCAGTAGGCAAAATTAATTATAACTGCCTGCCAGTGTTCAGCTGCCCCACCTTAAAAAAACAGATCTGGGGTCTCTCACTGAAACATCTGAAAGCCCACACTAGGTCCACCCCTGGCTTAGCATAAAGATTGAACATATCATTTCTTATCTAGGATCAAACTCAAAAGAAACCAGTTTTTCCAGTTTGCTGCAGAAGATAGTCATAAATGGCACTGCCTGGGTGGTGTTAGTGAGGCAGGGCTGGGAATTGTATGTCCCCACAGATGATGTCAGATTGCATCTCCTCACCATGAGAGCTGCCAGTTCAGAATCATCCCAGGTCTGAGGTTTCCAAGCCAAAACCTGAGATGTAGGAATGGCTCCCAGTGATGTAATTAAGCATTATATATGAAGTACCAACCACAGTTGCTCACAGCTTGTCATTTGAACAGACAGAAAATATACTGTCCCTGTTTGGAAACCAGTGGTGGAGCTTGGACTGTGGGGGCGTGGCTATGGGCCAGGATGCCCCAAAAATATTGCCAGGAGGGGGCGTGGCTATGGTACAAGGGTGTGGGCACTGTGGGGGGCATGGCTATGGGCCAGGATGCCCCCAAAACATTGCCGCCCAAGGCAAATCGCTCCCTCCGCCTCCATGTTCCTACACAACTGTTGGAAACTAAGACACTGCTTAGCTAAAAAAACTGTTCCCAGATCAAGGAGAAATGAGATTGTTCCTTCTCAGATAAGGGATACGGAACAATTCATCTAGCCTACTTGCTTGTAGCCAAAAGGTGGATGCAGAGCTGAGTAGAGGAGCAATCTTGGTGCTACAATGACTGAAAAGGACGGAGGAAGCTAACTAAGAAGGAAGCTAGCACATAGACCTTCACTGCTCAGAGTCTTTAGAAGCAACAACTAATTTGAGCCTTGAAAATTGCAGTGAGCTGCTGCTTTAATAGCTGAGCTGGAGTTTGCACACAGCCCTTTCCTCTTGCCTCCAGATGAGCCTGTAAAAACTGAAGAATTTGCATTTTCATCTCTTACCAGAGACGACATAGAAAAACTAGAGACTCAGGGCCATGTCCTGAGATCTGGCAACCCAGCTCACCATTAGTTATACTGATTAGGACTATTGAGGCTTGCAGCACACTGAAATCTGGAGGGCTGCATGCTCCTCACCTAGGGTTGTCAGATTAAAAATTGTGGAGAGCTCCTACACCTTTAATGGTTGTGTAGAAGAAGAATTTCCAGCTGGTGTTGTCTGCTATACAATCAGATAACAAGCATCTCTTGCTGAAATTCCCTCTTCTACACCACCATTAGAGGTACAGGAGCCCTCTCCAGTTTTCACTTTGGCAACAGTATCCCCACTCCTGTTGCAAGGTCTCAAAACCATTTCAACTGCTTTTCTGGAACAGTTTTGCAGTTTTCTTAAACAAATTTCCTATTACGTAAACAAAATAAGGCAGTAAAATAACATGAGTTAGATTTGTGCTGTGTTTTTAAAAAGATGTGTGTGTGTGTGTGTGTGTACATGTATATGTTGATAGCCTTTCTAAAATGGAGACTGAGACACATGACTGAATTTACTTTTTACATCTCTGTTAAAAATAGCTGCTGAATGCCTTCTGAAATTTAAGGCAAGAGAATAGGACTTTCTGCAGAAGATAAACTGCAGCTACCCCTGTTTCAAATTATGTGTGTGTCTGTGTGTGTATCCTATGCCAAGCTATACCGATAGTTTTTAAACTCAACAGCTATTTGGCTGAGGATAGTGAGAGCTGTGGTCAAACATCTAGAATTCCCTGGGTTAAAGAAGGCTGCATTCAAATAGACTCCATTTAACAGAGGACTTTTTACAGTGGAACACATGACTCTAATGGACAACTATATTGAATTTTCATGAGCTCACAACCAAACATTCCACTGCATGAGTTGAAGAAACTTTTCACCACCTGCAGCTCCTCTATGACTCCTTGAAGCCACTGAATGGGGTGAGCTGTGGTGGAACAGAGGAACAGGGGATCCCCCCCACAAAAATAGTCTGAAGAACTTTGCATGAAAGGAAGCCTTCTATTCACGGAAGGCAGATTCTGAATGCAACCCATAGTTTTCAGGCTTCCCAAAATCTTTAACCAAAGACTGGAATATGGCAGACTTAACTTTTTAATGTTAAATCACATCATCCTCCCCATACCCAATTTATAAAACCTCTAAGCTCAAACAAGATGGTGTTGGTGTGGCTGCGATTCATCTGGGAGTCCTGACTCAGTACTGGAATCTGTACAGTGAAGACACAGTACTGAGTCCAGTACTGAATGTCTTGGCCTGTGCTGTAGATGAGATTTTAATTGGAAAACAGCTTGTGTAGCAGACACATCAAAGTGTCTGAGTAGCTCTGGAGTAATTCTAAATAATTCAAAACACACCATAGGTCATAGAATATAATTCCCCATCTGTAACAGTGTACACATGAGATCCTAAATAATGCAACTTGACACCTGACTACTGTCTAATTAGAATTAATTTTAATGTTTTTTAAAACTAAATGAGGCTTCATGCTTGCATGGGGAAACAGGCTTTCACTGTTAAATTTTACTTAATATTCACAGTTAAGGCATCTGACATGACTTGCAACCACTTCATTTGCAAGTGGCATTTCATGAGTTTCTTCTGATTTCTTTTTACATTACAGCACTGAGTGCTGGAAAGGGGTAAGTTATTTGTCCTTGAAACAAAAAACTCTAATTTATGTTCCTCTCCCCTCTAATGTTCCTCCACTCAATTGCCCTCCAGTTTACAATCACTAACCCTTTCATGCATGGTTGAACTTAGAAAATCATTTAGAATGGAAATTGGCTGAACCAGTTAGCAAACATCAGGTAATTATACCTTGGAGGCTTGTTGGTAGATCAGATATTTGAGAGTAATGTTTCAGGCTACCTTCTCAAGGTTTGTAACAATTAAAACTTAAATACCTTGCTCTGCGAAGGAATGTGAGTTTCTGTGGGAGAGGTACAAAAGGTGATTGTTCAGTATACTGGAAGAGAGGGGATGGGGTTCAAGAAGGAAAAAAATGCAACTAAGGACAAGAGCTACCTTTTCTTAGGGTGAGGGGCTATAAACTGGGGAAAGAGACCTTGGCCATTTCCTCACTAACCTGTTATAGTGCTATTATTCCCCTTTTAACTTTGTATGGAATCCTAAGGTTTGCAGTTTAGGGAGAAGCAGTTAGAATTCTCAGCCAGAGAGCTCTTTGGCTTCAGCAAACTACAAACCCCAGAATTCCACGGGATTTTGAAAGTAGAATAGTAGCACTATAACAGTGTAGTGCAGAAATGGCCTTTGTTGGACTTGACATAGAAGAAGGATTGTTAATAGTAAAACAGCTAAGGGAAAGAATTAGATGGATTTAGACTAAGGAAAATGACTTTGGTTGCATTTGGACCATTATATCTTGATTAATAAAACTGAAAGATGAACAATTCGTCCCACGCTGCCTAGCTTGCTATGGTGGGGGGGACGGCCTTTGCCGCCCTCCCACGCCACGAGATCACGCTGCATTGGCCGGCAGGAGGAGGAGAAGCGGGGCTCAGTATTTGGAGCCCGCCCCTCCTCCCCGTCGGCCATTCTCATCGATCCAGGCGACCCACCCTCCCCCCGATGGTTTCAGTGTAAGATAGCTGGTCGCTTCGGGGCCGGGTAGGAATTTTTCCCTCTCTATACGGGGGGTTTTTCGCCTACCCTACACTGCGCCTAGGGCGGGGTAATTGGCTTTTCAGGGTGGTGTCTTAATTTGGTATTAATTAGGTTGTCACTGTTTACATATAATTATGCTGGCCGGCAGGGGGGGCTTTAGGTTCAGTGTGTACCTATGGCACCCCCCCTTGTGGGGTGTAGGATAAATCCTATCCTTGGGGGGGCCCTGGGATCACCCCACTTGTTGTGCAGCGGGGGGTGGACCTTGGAGCTCTCCTTCCAGACAAGGGCTGGCCAAAAGCCTTCATGCAACTTTAGCGGTTGGCTTTGGGGCCCGGTATTTCGCCCAACGGCTAGGGGAGATGGTCGGGAGCTGCCTCTTGACCCTAGTCCGTGGATGCTGTATACCCCCCCCGTTTTTCTCCTCAGATCATAAAACGCAAGTTCATGTTCAAGTTGAAGTTCAAGTTTAAGTTCACCCCTTGTTAAATAGGCATATTAATAAATTGCCCTAGTTCAACCCAAGCTCTGTCTGTGGTCTCGTTATTTCGTGGGTTGGGTGGCAAATACTCTCTTCATGTATGCAGCACCTTTGCTTCTCCTATGAAGTAAAAACAAGCAAGACAGGAAGTCTGTAACATCTTTTCTCTTTTCATATGAATTGGAGGACTCTGGTCATCCAGACTGGAGCAAGCTAGGATCTTAAATCCCAGTCTGAACTTGGTTTAATACCTTGGCTTGTTCCAAATTTGAGGTGCATAGGCCATTTCCTCTCTAGCTTGTTATAGTGCTATTATTTCACTTTCAACATCCTATGGGGTTCCCGGCTGGCCCCTCCCTCAACTGCAACTCCCAGGATTCCATAGGACGTTGAAAGTGGAATAATAGCACTATAACAAGCTAGTGCAGAAATGGCCATGGTTTCCAGTATAGACAAAAAAAGAAAGACTATGGCTAATTAGATACTTCCTGGTTTGTTTGCTTGTGTCTCAGAGAGGAAACCAATGGGTCATGTGTGCAGAAAAAATGATGCATTTCTGTAGTCATCTGCTTTCAAGTTGTTTTCGACTTATGGCAACCCTACGGTGAAGCTATCACAGGATTTTCTTGACAAGATTTGTTCAGAGGGGGTTTGCCTTTGCCTTCCTCTGAAGCTGACGGAGTGTGACTTGCCCAAGGTCACACAGTGGGTTTCTATGGGGGAACAAGGATTCAAACTCTGTCCAGAACTCAAACCACTACACCATGCTGGCTCTCTCTCTATTTCTATCTCAACATAATAAGTTGAGATATGATGATCTGTACTGGCTGTGCTTTTCTGTCTTTTTTCTTGTTTCACTTTCTTTGCCTTGATCTATTATAGGATTCAAGGATGGGTAAAGTGTGACCCTTTAGATGTTGTTGGACTTCAACTTCCATCAGCCCTAGCTAGCAGAGCCAGTAGTGATAAATGTTGGGAGCTGCAGTCAGACAACTTCTGCAGTTCTTCCCTTTGCCCAGTCCTGGTCTAATTAGATTGGGAAGATGAAAGAACAAAGATCTTATCTTTATATAAAAGGCATGGCTAAAACCTGGATGTGTATCTGTTGTGAGCAGATAACTGAGCTTTTCTGATAAAAAGGGAACTGTCCAGAAACATAACAGTCTGTAGACATTCTTGGATTATACTGTTTGAGGGTTTTGGTCGGAGGAAATGACATAATAGACTGAACCCTGATTACAAAACAGATAAAAACAACCTCCCTTTATCTCTAAAACTAGAAGATCAAGTGGCTTAGACTAGATGGATTTTGCATGACATGCTAACGCCCTGTAGGTATGGAGTGCTTTAATGTAGGCATACATTCAAACATCTTGACCCCAACAACTTGTGGAATGGTTGAATGATTAAACCCAAGCTAGCTTTCTGTGCTAAACGGGTTTGTTTTTATATAAGCCCAGCAAAGATCCTCAGGAGAGGGCATTCTGTTGGTACCACCATAGTCACAGGCCCATCTGGAGACAACATGGAAGATGGCCTCCTCAGTGGTAGCTCCCAGATTATGGAATTCCCTTCCACAGGAGATTTAGGCCTGCTCTCTTATCTCACTTCACTGGCAGACAAAGACCTTTCCATTTAAACAGTCATTTGATAACAACTTGATTGTGCAGAAGGGTCTGTGTGCTGTAGGGTGCTGTACTTTTGTCATTCTTATGTTCTTAAATGATTTATACTGTTACACTGTTTTAAGTTACTGATTTTATTAATATGATAACTTATTTAATAGTTCAATTCTCTGAGCATCCATTTTTTAGCTGTGTCATGTTTTAACTTTGTTGTAACGCCCCCTTGGGTCCCATGCTGGGAGAAAGACAGGATATAAATTACATAGATATATAAATAAAAAGTTTTAGTAAGATAAGGATTATACTGCTTCAACTGCAGCAGGATGGACAAGTGTGGTCTATGGGTCACATTAAGCCCTCCAGGGGCACTTTTGTTGTCCTCAGGGACCTTCAGGGCTCAAAGAAAAAAAATGCAGATTTTTGGGGGTATTTTTGCCACATTTTTCCTTGGGCTATTTTAGACCCTGGTTGGTCTTTTTTTCTAAAACAGGAAGTGAAGAGATTGCTTAAACAAGCCTCCCCAGGGACTGAAATTGCCCAGGTGTCCAAAAACATGACAAAAATGTATCTCATGCCACCTAGAAGGTATCTGTAGGCAAATTCTTTATTGTAGGGGTACAGTGTGGAATACAAACCCTCCCAGGTCTCTTGGTAGTTGTGGTGGGATGCTAAAGACTTCTACAATATAGTTGCCTACCTCTGATCTACAGTTTAAAGGCAACCAAACAGCTGTTGAAGTCTCCAGCTGTATCTTTATTAAAAGATGATCTATAAAGGCAGGGCATATAAGGAGTTTTTTCTTGAATGGATAAAGCTATGTAGTTTCAGAATGCTGAGTAACTATATTCATTCAACAGTGATTGTTCACTGGATAAGTCCATTTTTACTGAATTTTTTGCACTTTCTTCCTACTCTACAGTGAAGAATGGGATAACTGTCCTGGCATGAAACTGCATGGGGAAATGAATGCAAAATTACCTTTAGGAATGAAATAAACTGCTGTTTCAGTGGAACAGAGACGTTAAAGTATTTTAATCCTCATGTGAGGGAGGTCTTTCAATGGTCTTTGGGGGCACCATGCCCCAAATGTTTAGTTCTTTAGTTGTTTAGTTGATTTTAGCGTTTAAAATGCATTTTAGACTTGGGTTAGGTCAGTTCTGTTTCTTTTTTTAGAGTGAAGGTATCCTTTAAATAATCTTTGGAAACAATTAAAATATACACAAGTTAAAAGCAAAAGTAATACAAACCTTATACATACAATATAATAATATGTCCTCCCCAAATAACAACAGCAATACTGAAAACTGGTATTTGACAACTACTTATTGTTTATATATATATATATATGTGCCTGTGTGTGCGTGTGTGTATCAGATTCCACATTATTGCAATCTGCATATCTTCAAGGTTGCACTTGTCTGGAAGCGTAATTGATACTCACTTTCTCAGTGGTTTATTTTGCTCATCCTTCCATGAATCACTAATATTAATATTATTGGGATCTAATCACTAATACACTCTGTATGTATTCCTAGAAAGATAGACACCGTTTCAGTAAGAGAGGCTGAAATGTTTTTGGCTTTAAGGTTAAAAAAATTCATGAAAAGTTAACAGACATGTACTTGTCATCATGGGTTTCTGTGAAATTTCCTGCAGGTAGAAGTACTTAATACATCTAATATTTTAATTTTAATGAACAGTTTCTGCATATAATAGTGACTTGATGGGTGGAGAGTAGAAAGAAATGCAGCCCTGTGTGATTTTGTTTGTAATGGTATGTCATTGCCCAGTAACTCTACCTACTTACTTAGCTCATGTTTACGCTAGTTAAATAAAGATGAGCCTCTTGCTTGTAGGCTTTCACCTAGTTTTTAAAAAGCCAGTTTATCCACATTGCTGCAAGTTGCCTGCAAAACCACAAATGGACTGTTTGATGATATCACAGCTCTTAACAAAACCCAAGACATTTTTACAGGCTGGATAGGCAGTATACAGCAGCCAAAGCATACTCTTGGAATTGCTTGTGATGAGTTATGTTTTTCTTATTCTTGTCACTTTGAAATAATTCAAAAGGGTTCCTTGCTTAGCTTCTCATGCCCTTTTTCTCATGGATAAAAGTCTGGAAAAAGCCCTTGATGTACAGACAGGGTTATCAGTACATTGGTGTAATTGTCTTACCATACTCTCTAATTGTCCCAATTTGGCAGGGACAGCTCCTGTTAATCCTCTTTCAATCCCACTTTTTTCAAGTTGCTTTTAAAACATCCCTGTTTCCTCCCACTTTCCTCCTTTGTCCTCAGCTTATTCCAGTTGCTGCAAGCTGAGTTCAAAGTGCAAAAATTGGCACTAAGCTCAGCAGGGACAAAAGGAGAGGAGGGGGATGAATCTTGCCCTTCCCTATAGACTCAAACAAAAGCAATCTGCTGCAGCCTCTCCTAGTTTGTGTTCTTCCTCATAAATAACTTTTGCCATTTTGACCACATTTTGCTGTTGCTTGTTCACATGTATCCCAGGGTCTGTGAAATGTGAAATGTTGGAAGGTATTTGTACAGTTCAACATCTTGTGCAGAGTATCTTTTGCATCTGATCTTTAATCTTTTTTCAGTGAAAAAGGTGGTGCAGGGTGAAACCTGGGAACTTGTGCACACAAAGCATTTGGTATATCAATGAGCTATATGCCTTTAGATTGATGTAAGTGTGGTACCTATGCACTGAGACTGGGTGTAATTTCTGCACCTCCTCCTGCCCTGTTCCTCCACTGGTCTGCTTGTTCTCCATATTTCCCAAGCTTCTGTCAAACCAAATTAGAATCTTACTATCCACAGCAGGTGGTGAAAGGAAAAGAAAGCAAAGAGATTGGTAGAGGGATAAGCAGTGACACTGAGCACCTGCTTTCTGCCTTAGTGCTTATGTGTACTTGGCAATGAAGAAAAAGAGCAAAATATCTATTTCACTTGACACTATTGGACAACATGTGCAGTGTAACCTAGGTGTAGTACATAAGGAATATTTAAACAGATCTATTTATATTTGTTTCATTTGCATGTGTATAAATAGAGCACAATGGAAGCAAATCGGCACTCTTACTGCCACCACCAAAATTGCTAACCCCACATCTAATTCTCAGAGAGAAATCCTGAACTCTGAATTTTTTCTGTGGTTATAGAACTTGTAATTTTAGATAGATGTATAGCTATAGGCATCTCAATTCAAACTTTAAACCTGGCTGCAAATACTCTGTCTGCCCCTCTCCAATTTCAAAGATGTCATTTGCTGAATCCTATATTCCAGGCCATTGGAAAAAATACTAATCTGTAGTCATTATGAACCATTAAAATTATTTTCTTAGCATTATTTTTGTTAGCATTTTTGGTTACCAGTACATTCACAAAGAACAAGCTAGCCAAACTTGCCACACAAAATATCTCTCTTTAAAAAAAGTTAAGTTCCCTTACAAGTTCTTCAGAATGCCTAAAAGCTTTCCATGGAAAAGGGAGATAAGTAGATGTCTTTATAAAATATCAACAACATTTTAAAAACCTTGAAAAGGTTATTTTTAGCTATTTTTAAAAGCATTTTTCTTCCTTCAGTGAAGTACTTCAGGTCACAGCAATGTGTTTCTGAGCACCAGCCACTTTTCTCCTCTAGGCAAAGTTATTACTCAGATGGTATTCACTATTAACATAACAAAAAAGAACAGAACTGCTTTTAGATATTGAGATGATATTTAAATTTTGTCCTTGTTCATTATACTTTCATAGGACAATCTAAAGAGAGTCCCTACCTGGCTATTTCCACATGATGACAAGTCCTCATGGAAAAGCTGGATTTCTAATTCTGTGGAGAGAACCGTCTGCATATTTAATCCTGATTTCATGCTCTAGCTTGGGAGCAGGCTACAAAGTTTTATTTCCTGGTTGGAACATTATGGGAAACTGTGGTTTAAGCAAGTAACAATATTAGCTCCAAGGCCAGATGTACAAGGGGGAAAGTGAGGCAGAAGTGTGCAAATGGCTTATTCCAGAATCAATAAACTATTTGACCAAGAGGTGAACCTTGTTTTTTAATCCTCCACTGTAGGGCCCCATCAGTATGGTTTGGATGGTCACCATGCCTAATCGGCATCATATGTAATTGGCAACACATTTTATTGGCTCTGATATTAAATTCAAGCCTGAGAGGTGACAGAGAGGTCAAACTGAGCGAGGGAAAGAATTTTACTGTAAATGTGAAAAGCATAGGCCAACTCCAAAATTCTTCCAGGTAAGACTGAGTCATCTGTCAGGCAAATAAACATCATTCCTATGGATAATAGGCTTAAATAGAAGCTGGACTTTTCCAGGGAATCCAACTGTAAGGAGCCCACCAGGACACTGATTGACAGATATCTGTCCCTTGTACACCTGGATTCTTTCATCTGTCCTCACAGCACCCACAATAGACAGCTATTACAACACGCATCATGTCTTTGTCGATCAAAACACTAAGCCCATCAACAGGTGAAAGACTCATTGTCCACAACAGGTTCCCTTTGTCTTGCATCTGGAACCTTCACAGCCACAAGCAATTTTCAGGGTGCAAACACCCCTGATTTCAGGATGCCCAGTGCAGTCTCTTGAAGGTCTACCTGTCACTCTGTCCATCTGGCTCCTGAATGAGAACTGTCCTTAGGTCCTACCTAAGCCAAAATACTTTTCTGCTCTTCACTACTCTTCTGGACTGGTAATTATAAATCCCCCCAAATCCTTCAGCCTCTCTATAATTTTTCCTCCCTTTCTCTTTCAGCTAGCTCTTATATGAATGTGTGACTGTGTGTATCTTGTGTGCATGCATGAGTGAATTCTCCTCAATAAAATCATTTATTAGACCATTCTGCTTGGTTTTTGGCTTGACCTGACCCCGTAAACATTGGGTAAAATGATCTCGCTAGGTTACCCTGCCTCTCGCATTGCTATTGCTTGTGCTCTGACTAGTTTCCATTCCCCATCATGTGGAGCACATTGAGGTGTCCCCCAAGGGACCCCAGAAATCAGGGTAACAACACTAAGTGTGGTAATACTTCTCTTCCACATTATGGATCTACCTCCCCAGTCCAGCAAATTCCATTGGGTTGCTCTGCATCAGGGCTTCCAAGCTTGCTTTGATCTTAAAACATGGCTTTCACCACCAGGTATTAAGAATCTAGGATGGCATGAGCTGCATTAGGTGGCAGTGAAAGGAATAGGAGCTGGAAGTCCATGTTGTAAGAAGTCCTGAGAACCAGGTGGCTGTTTGTTTATTTGTTTGTTTGTATCCCACCTCTCCATATGGATCGAGGCGGCGAACAACTTACAAATAGCATGTATTTCGAAACATTTCTATACATGCCCCCACAAGCTGGGTACTCATTTTACCGACCTGCGAAAGGATGGAAGGCTGAGTCAACCTTGGAGCCTGGCAGGATCGAACTCACAACTTTGTGGCTTGCAGTACTGGCATTTAACCACTACGCCACCAGAGCTTTTGACCCCTTTCCCAACTGCCTTTGGAATGCTCAGCATGCTTTCAGATTCGTTTTCAGAATTACTTTGAGGTCCTTCTCTATCAGTTCATTCCAATTTCTGCTACTAACTTAGCTGCTATTCCTTCCATCCTGGCTCAGTTGCATCAGTTCACACTTTCTATTTAAGGCATCAGTATTCCAATACTAATACCACTTCTAGACTTAGAGAGAAGTTGTAGGATCATGCTAGGGCGGAGCTTTCCAAATTTTTCATGTTGGTGGCACACGTTTTAGACATGCATCATTTAACGACACAGTAATTCAGTTTTACTAGCAAACTGGAGGTTAAACTAACCTCATTATAAGAGATACAGACACATACATAAATTGTAATAATAAAGTATATAGGGACACAACATATCTCATGAAAACCTTTCATATATTTTTAAGAATATATGATTTATAAATAACAACATACATTTCCAAGATTGTAGACAACATTCCTACACACTTCAGGCAACACACTAATGTGTCATGGCACACCATTTGGAAAGCCCTGTGCTAGGGTTTGGGCTCTTCTGGATAAGATATAGTTACTCAATTATACAAATAGGCCATAGTGGAAGTGAACCAACACTCCAAGAGGAGACAGCAATATACTCAATTCCCAGAAATAGACTCTGCACCTAATTTGCTTCCTTTCAGCCATGTCATGGCTTTCTGCTTTCAGCTCAGATGAGACAGCAAACCTGTGTCCTGTTTCCTTGTTCCTGAGCCTAACACTGAGAAGTGTCAGTTCTGAACTCAGATCCTTGCCCATTAGGAAAACCACTTCTCAGTTAGTTAAGGCCAGTATGATTCCTTTAATAAAATGCCTCCATCTGTCCTCTTTATCCTAACAATCAAAGCAGCCAAATTCATGATGGCATGATCAATTTCATAAACACAGGAAAACACATGAGGGCAAAGAATTTGAACAGAGTCATGCTCTTTGTGTAAAAAAAGCTGAGATCATATGAAAAGTTGTCTTTAAGGTTATGAAATACAACCCATAATTGCCTTGAAATTTATTTCTAGCCCTGTTCTACCCTTAATTAGAAGCAGCAGAATGGTCTTATTACATTTTTAATAATGTCATCATCTTTTGCTATTGACCTAAAATGTTGCAATCCTTTCACTCCAACACAAACAAGCTGTGTTTTATTCATATTATTTGTGTCTTTGAAAGATAGTTGCATAATCTCATGTTCTCTGTTTTCTCCATGGTTTTTATTTGCTGAGGTAATACAAAGCCCCTTTCATTCTCATTTAGGCAGTAAAGATACATGGGGAGGGAGGAGGTTATAGTTCTCCAGATTTTTTTGGGGGGGGGGCTACATTTCCCTATGGTTCTAGGCAACATAGCCAATGGTGGTGAGTTATGGGAGTTAAATTCCAAAAACTTACGGGGGGCTACAGTTGACCACCCCAATTTAACAATGTATAGAGATCGCCTCCATAAAACCAAGATGAACCTCAAACCATCCCCATATCTTCAGATTTAGGATATATGGAACATCTCTGACACAAGTCTTATTTTTTGTAACTGTATGCTTCATAGATTCATAGAGTTGAAAAACACCGCAACAGCCATCGAGTCCAGCCCACTGCATGTAGAAACACACACACTATTTAAAAACCTCCAAAGAAGGTGACTTCACCACACTCTGAGGCAGCATTTTTTATTTTTATTTATTTATTTGTATCCCGCCTCTCCATATGGATCAAGGCGGCGAACAACTTACAAATAGCATGTATTTCAAAACATTTCTATACATATTCCACTGTTGAACAGCTCTTACTCATAGTTCTTCCTGATGTTTAAGTGAAATCTCTTTTCCTGTCATTTCAATCCATTGCTTCATGTCCTAGTCTCTGGAGCAACAGAAAACAAGCTTGCTCCATCTTCAACATGGCATCCCTTCAAGTATTCAAACATGGCTATCATGTCAGCTCTCAACCTTCATTTTGTGAGGCTAAACATACCTAGCTCTCTAAGCCACTCCTCAGAGGACAGTGTTTCCAGACCCTTCACCATTTTGGTCATCTTCCTCCAGATACATTCCGGTTTGTCAATATCCTTCTTGAATTGTGGTGCCCAGAACTGGACACAGTATTCCAGGTGAGGTCTAACCAAAGCAGAGGTAATACAAAGACCCCTGCATCATACGTGACTGTAGCATTTTTAGCAGAAAGGTCATTCTGTAAGAGCTGCTTCACATGTGATAATTTTCCCTACGGATGTCAATGCAATGTAGCTAGGAAACAGCTTCCAGTATATTCATTATGTTTCATAAGCACATATAAATCTGTTTGATGATTCGTCTATAATCTGTGAAACCACCGTTAGGTACAGTTTACAAGCACATATAGGCATGTTGGCTGGGGGATTCTGCAAGTTGTACCAGTAATCCAAAAAACCTCACTTTTCTGAGTTCTACATGGTGTAGCAAACGCATTCATGCATGGTGTTCGTGCTGCTTTCTACACAGGGGAGATATCCATGTGGAAAAATCCATATATGTACAGTATCCCTTATAAGCTAAGTGAGTAAGGTAGTAAATCTGAAGGAAGCCTGGAAGGCCTGCTCTGTGTCATCCCCATTTTTACAGATTGTGCTGCTCTTGGATACATGCATGCTTCCTCTTTCAAAGGCCTGTTTGCTATAGGGGGCTTTTAATTCAGTGTAGTCAATCTTTACAAGAGCCAGCAAGGTATAGTGTGGTCTGAAAGTTGGACTAGTACTCCAAGAAACCAGGCTTCAAATCCTTGCTCAGTTATAGAAACACACTGGGTGACCTTGAGCAATTCACACTCTTTCAGCCTCAAAGGAGGCAAAAGCAAAACCATCACAGTCATGTATAGCCACCACGGTCATGTGGGCAGACAGACAACCAACATGTGGCCACAGTAGATACACTCCTTGTCCCTATGTAGCTGCATGATGGGTGTCTTGTTTGGCTCTCGCTCCCAGTTTTGATTTGGATTAAGCCATATGTTTATGGTTGTAAAGAGGTCAAAGGGAGGAGGGGACACTCCACAGTGTAATTCAGAGCCCACATGAAATTCTCCTTAGGACTCTGGGAGACCAGTGTTCAAATCCCCGCTCAGCCATGGAAACCCAATGGGTAACCTCAGGCAAGTGACAGCCTCAGAGGAAGGCAAAGGAAAATTCCCTCTGAACTACTCCTGCCAAGAAAACCCAGTGATAGGTTCACTTTAGTGACACCATCAATCAGAAACCACTTGAAGACACACAGCAGTAACAGACCTATATTTATTCCATGATTTTTATTGTTGCAGCTGCTTTTTTATTTTTAAACAATTAGCTATGTTTTATGTTTTACTGTTTTACTTGCCTCATGAACCACTTTGGAGAACACTTGCCATTGAAAGGCCTTGTGGAAATATTTTAATAACAATTAAGCATTTCTGATTAATGTGGCAATGGCCATCACTCCGTTCTATCTTCAGATGAAGGCAGTGAGAATATTGCTATTAACATTCCAAATATTTGGCTAAGAAGCAGTTCAGATGGCATTGCAACATATGGGGATTTCAGATGTCTAGCAGTTTTGAATCATTAGGGTTCTTAGTAAAATGATTATTATTATGGAATAATTGAATTTCTATCCACACAAGAGAACCAAAGCATCTGACCGTAAGTCTTGACTTGAATTAGGATGGCAATATGTATATCTTCCAACTGTTCCAATTTGTCAGAGATAGTCCTGATTGATTCTCTGTCATCTACTTTTCTTCAACTGCCATAGAAATGTCCCAGTTCCTCTATCCTCCTCCCATATTTCCCTTTTGTCTTCAACTTGCTTATGGTGTAGCAAAGGGCCTTTCTGCACTACTTAGTTATAGTGCTATTATTCCACTTTCAGCATCCTATGGAATCCTGGAGTTTTCAGTTTAGGGAGGGGCATTTAGAGTTCTCAGCCAAAGAACTCTTTGGCCTCAGTAAACTACAAATCTCAGAATTCCACAGGAGATTGAAAGTGGAATAATAGCACCATAACAGTGTAGGCCAGAAATGGCCTTAGTGGGAGGGGAGGAAAGGAGGGAGTAGTATCTTGCCTTTCCCAGTAGGCTCAGGCAAAAGCAAACTGTGGCAGCCTCTCCTAATTTCTTCTCCACTGATAACTTTTGATCTCTTGAACACACTCAAGTGCTTTGACCACATGAGTCCCAGTTTTCATCTGTGAAATGTTGAAGGGCATGCCATATAACCTACTATACAGAGGACAGTTCTCAGTTTGAAGGGCTATTTGATCCAAGTTAAATCAAAAGATAAAGAACCATGAGCCTTGAACCTGCACATCATGTAAAGTTGAACATAACAGCACATGGATAGCAGACTAAGGAGGCACAATGGTCTTGTAGTCCCTATCGAAACCACAGTGATTATTTACAAATGTGCACCTATATGTAAAATGTAGCACATACAAATTTTAAACAAATCTTTGATATTTTCTGGAACGGTGGCCTGCCATAATTTTGAGATGACGTTTTTCTCTTTTTGGTGATAAACAAAGGGCCACTCAAGTTAAATGAAGGCTCACCTAAAATGAGCATCATTTATTGATAGATAAATAAATGATTTATCAATTTATTTTATCAATAATTTATTTATTGATTTATTTTTTATCCAGCATTTATAAAAGTCATATCAAAAGTGCCTAGCAAAAGACAACACACCAAACATAAACACATCCAGATGTATAAATCTGCATTGAATTCATACATTATTAAAATAGAGGATAACTAACTCACAGAAGTGTCAGTAGGGTTGTAAATTGCAAGCAAATCTATCTGGGAGTAACCCACATCAAATGCAGTGGGACTTACTTTTTAATAAACATGCATAAAGTTCTTCTCTAAATCATCTTAAAGTTCAGATAGACTAACCATCTGCAATCAAAGGCCTACTGAAACAAAATATGTCTCAGTTCTCCATTGAAACATAAGTAAAAGTGGAACCTCAGAAGAGTCGTTCAGTTTAGGTACCAATACAGAAATGCCCCATCTCCTGTGTTTTATTGCCATATTCAAGATATAACAAGATTGATCCAGCAGAACCAATTCTGACTCCAAATTGCTAAACTGCCTTTCCCATTAGTACAGCCAAGGATGACAGAGAATGAGATTATAGCCAAACAACATCTGGGAGATCTGAACGTTGCCATCTCTGCTATAGAGCAGTGCCCCTGATATAAAAGTTACATCATGAGCTGGTTGAGAAAGGAAATAAAACTCTTATGAAACAGTGTCTCAGACCTGGAACATGGTTTTGTTTAGGGCCCTTTCACTCTACCCAGTTATAGGACTATGGCCCTTTCTGCACCTCTTGGATCTTCCTGTGGTCTTTTCTTTACTCAGGTTCAGCGACAGCCCAGGAGTATATAACTCAGGCTGCTGGGGTGCAAGAATCACGTGAGCAGCCTCTGGCAAGAAGCTCTTGTGCCTGGGGTCCTTTGGCTCCACATGAGCTACTGCTTGTGCAAGAGCCCTGCCTCTTCCTTCAGCTGCACTGGGGCAGGAAGGATGACCAGCGCAGCTCCAGAGGCTCTACACAGCAGGTAAGTGCACATGGGGCCTGGGAACAATGTGCGATCATGCACCATTTGTGGTAACTGAAGCCCCTGTCAGAGCTGCTGCTGATGAGCAGCAGCTGTTGGTCCCTGTTGCTCAGGGTGGAGATGATGAGCAGCAGCTGCTGGTCCCTGTGGCTCTGGCTGGAGATAGTCCTGCAGCTCAAGAGCTCCCCCTGCTGCCATGGACCAAGCAGGCGCAGACGTCCCTCTGCCTGCTCCTTTAGAGCAACAGGGATCCGATTCTGTGCCTGCTCCTTTGGAGCAACAGGGATCCGATTCTGAAGAGGCTCTGGAGCCTGGTTCAATAAGCCTCCAATCAAGGCAGAGACTCAAGAGAGCTGTGCAAAGGGAGGCTTCCTTTGGCTAAGTTTAAGAAGCGGTGACCAGACATACCTGTGCCTGGGGCTATATAACTGCCTGCCTGGAAACTTCCCTTTGCTTGTGGCAAACTTCTTATAAGCCCTCCTCTTGCCTGTGCCTTGCTCCTAGTACCCAGTTCCTGATACCTTGAATTGATCTGTGGACCCTTGGCTTTGGAACTCTGACTATGGCTTTGCTTGGCACTCTGGTAAATGAACTTCCTTGAGTAAGTGCTTGCTTGTCTCCTCCCAGCTGGACTTTGCTGGCTCTCACACTCACTTCTCCGGGCTGGCTCGCTGCCCAGGTCTCTGACCTTGACACTATTTTCGGCTTCTAGCTGAAAATGAAAAGGTGTGTGATCAGCGCCTGCCAACCCCTGGAGTGTTGCGTGATTGTGAGTGCGTCATGCAGATCGCTCCTCACAACTGCGCGACACTCCAGACCCTCTTTCACATGGAAAATGCTGTGTGAAAAGGGCCTATGATTCCACTTGAACTGCCATGGCTCATCCTGTGGAATCCTGGGATTTGTAGTTTGGTGAGGGACTAGAGCTTTCTGGCTGTGAATTCTAAATGTCTCTCCCTAAACTGCACAACCCCAGATTTCATTGGACATTGCTGCTGCAAATAAAGTGAAAATCACAGTGCTGGAATGGAGTACTGTGAAGACCCCTTAGCTGAATTTATTATTGTTTTACACATTTTACCTCATTGTTCTCATCATTGTGTGTTAGATCTAGACTTACCAGTTTGATAGAAAAAGGAGTGGTTTTGGTCGTTCCTGTTTCCCCATGGCCTCACCTGTTTCTTGAAAGTCTGCTTCAGAAGTTAGGAGTCAGTCTTCTGAATAGGGGTAGATGACTGTGTTGAGTCCAGGGATACATTCTCTTCCCATAGGACCCTCCAACAGCTTTTGTATTGCCAAAAATTGCAAACAAGCAACAACAAATAGAAGTAGCCACAAG